>JBAPLH010002042.1:0-27561 GCA_037897445.1 Ceriops zippeliana
AAAAGAGGAGTCTAATTAGCATGAAGTGAGGAGAAATCATCAATATTTACGAATTAAACCACATAACATTAATACAAAAAGCAATTCAAGATGATTGATTCCATTAGTTGATGGAAGTAAACACATTTAGTGTTTTAATGATGTTTAGACTTGTTTGTTTTAATTCATTTACTGGGTAGTTTTGGCATAAATGTGATTTTGATGATCAGTGTATAAAAAAGCATGGTTGGAAAGAAGAAAGGTGCCATGCTAACTACAAATGATGGGAGGGACTCTTTATTTTGAAATTCAACCAATTAATATTAATAAGAAATGCTAATCAAGATCAAGGATCCGATTGCGTGTTTGAATTGAATGAATTCATTGTAAAGATGGTGGATGGACATTTCTTTCACAATGCAAATAGTTGTTAAGAAGCACGCAAAAGAAAATTTCATGGTCATTCCATGAACGATGGTGCTTCTAAGAAAAAGAGGACCTAATTAGCATGAAGTGAATAGAAAGCTTCAATATTTACGTATTGACCCACATAACATTAATACAAAAAGCAATTCAAGATGATGGACTCCATTAGTTGATGGAAGTAAACACATTTAGTGTTTTAATGATGTTTAGACTTGTTTGTTTTAATTCATTTACTGGGTAGTTTCGCCACAAATGTGATTTTGATGATCAGTGTATAAAAAAGCATGGTTGGAAAGAACAAAGGTGCCATGCAAACTACAAATGATGGGAGGGACTCTTTATTTTGAAATTCGACCAATTAATATCAATAAGAAATGCTAATCAAGATCAAGGACTCGATTGTGTGTTGGAATTGAATGAATTCATTGTAAAGATGGTGGATGGACATTGCTTTCACAATGCAAATAGTTGTTAAGAAGCACGCAAAAGAAAATTTCATGGTCATTCCATGAAAGATGGTGCTTTTAAGAAAAAGAGGACCTAATTAGCATGAAGTGAATAGAAAGCTTCAATATTTACGAATTGAACCACATAACATTAATACAAAAAGCAATTCAAGATGATTGATTCCATTAGTTGATGGAAGTAAACACATTTAGTGTTTTAATGATGTTTAGACTTTTTTGTTTTAATTCATTTACTGGGTAGTTTCGGCATAAATGTGATTTTGATGATCAGTGTATAGAAAAGCATGGTTGGAAAGAACAAAGGTGCCATGCTAACTACAAATGATGAGAGAGACTCTTTACTTTCAAATTCAACCAATTAATATCAATAAGAAATGCTAATCAAGATCAAGGACTCCATTGTGTGTTGGAATTGAATGAATTCATTGTATAGATGGTTGATGGACATTGCTTTCACAATGCAAATAGTTGTTAAAAAGGACACAAAAGACAATTTCATGGTCATTGCATGAAAGACAGTGCTTGTAAGAAAAAGAGGAGCCTAATTAGCATGAAGTGAATAGAAACCTTCAATATTTACGTATTGACCCACATAACATTAATACAAAAAGCAATTCAAGATGATTGAGTCCATTAGTTGATGGAAGTAAACACATTTAGTGTTTTAATGCTTGTTTGTTTTAATTCATTTACTGGGTAGTTTCGGCATAAATGTGATTTTGATGATCAGTGTATAAAAAAGCATGGTTGGAAAGAACAAAGGTTCCATGCTAACTACAAATGATGGGATTGACTCTTTATCTTGAAATTCAACCAATTAATATGAATAAGAAATGCTAATCAAGATCAAGGACTCCATTGTGTGTTGGAATTGAATGAATTCATTGTAAAGATGGTGGATGGACATTGCTTTCATAATTCAAATAGTTGTTAGGAAGCACAGAAAAGAAAATTTCGTGGTCATTCCATGAAAGATATTGCTTCTAAGAGAAAGAAGACCTAATTAGCGTGAAGTGAATAGAAAGCTTCAATATTTACGTATTGACCCACATAACATTAATACAAAAAGCAATTCAAGATGATTGACTCCATTAGTTGATGGAAGTAAACACATTTATTGTTTTAATGATGTTTAGACTTGATTGTCTTCATTCATTTACTGGGTTGTTTCGGCATAAATGTGATTTTGATGATCAGTGTATAAAAAAGCATGGTTGGAAAGAACAAAGTGCCATGCTAACTACAAATGATGGGAGGGACTCTTTATTTTGAAATTCAACCAATTAATATCAATAATAAATGCTAATAAGATCAAGGACTCCATTATGTGTTGGAATTGAATGAATTCATTGTAAAGATGGTTGATGGACATTGCTTTCACAATGCAAATAGTTGTTAAGAAGGATACAAAAGACAATTTCATGGTCATTGCATGAAAGATGGTGCTTCTAAGAAAAAGAGGAACCTAATTAGCATGAAGTGAGGAGAAATCGTCAATATTTACGAATTAAACCACATAACATTAATACAAAAAGCAATTCAAGATGATTGATTCCATTAGTTGATGGAAGTAAACACATTTAGTGTTTTAATGATGTTTAGACTTGTTTGTTTTAATTCATTTACTGGGTAGTTTCGGCATAAATGTGATTTTGATAATCAGTGTATAAAAAAGCATGGTTGGAAAGAACAAAGGTGCCATGCTAACTACAAATGATGGGAGGGACTCTTTATTTTGAAATTAAACCAATTAATATCAATAATAAATGCTAATAAGATCAAGGACTCCATTATGTGTTGGAATTGAATGAATTCATTGTATAGATGATTGATGGACATTGCTTTCACAATGCAAATAGTTGTTAAGAAGCACGCAATAGAAAATTTCATAGTCATTCCATGAAAGATGGTGCTTCTAAGAAAAAGGAGGACCTAATTAGCATGAAGTGAATAGAAAGCTTCAATATTTACGAATTGAACCACATAACATTAATACAAAAAGCAATTCAAGATGATTAATTCCATTAGTTGATGGAAGTAAACACATTTAGTGTTTTAATGATGTTTAGACTTATTTGTTTTATTTCATTTACTGGGTAGTTTTGGCATAAATGTGATTTTGATGATCAGTGTATAAAAAAGCATGGTTGGAAAGAAGAAAGGTGCCATGCTAACTACAAATGATCGGAGGGACTCTTTATTTTGAAATTCAACCAATTAATATCAATAAGAAATGCTAATCAAGATCAAGGATCCGATTGCGTGTTGGAATTGAATGAATTCATTGTAAAGATGGTGGATGGACATAGCTTTCACAATGAAAATAGTTGTTAAGAAGCACGCAAAAGAAAATTTCATGGTCATTGCATGAAAGATAGTGCTTCTAAGAGAAAGAGGACCTAATTAGCATGAAGTGAATAGAAAGCTTCAATATTTACGTATTGACCCACATAACATTAATACAAAAAGCAATTCAAGATGATTGACTCCATTAGTTGATGGAAGTAAACACATTTAGTGTTTTAATGATGTTTACACTTGTTTGTCTTAATTCATTTACTGGGTAGTTTCGGCATAAATGTGATTTTGATAATCAGTGTATAAAAAAGCATGGTTGGAAAGAACAAAGGTGCCATGCTAACTACAAATGATGGGAGGGACTCTTTATTTTGAAATTAAACCAATTAATATCAATAATAAATGCTAATAAGATCAAGGACTCCATTATGTGTTGGAATTGAATGAATTCATTGTATAGATGATTGATGGACATTGCTTTCACAATGCAAATAGTTGTTAAGAAGCACGCAAAAGAAAATTTCATAGTCATTCCATGAAAGATGGTGCTTCTAAGAAGAAGAGGAGCCTAATTAGCATGAAGTGAGGAGAAATCATCAATATTTACGAATTAAACCACATAACATTAATACAAAAAGCAATTCAAGATCATTGATTCCATTAGTTGATGGAAGTAAACACATTTAGTGTTTTAATGATGTTTAGACTTGTTTGCTGTAATTCATTTACTGGGTAGTTTCGGCATAAATGTGATTTTGATGATCAGTGTATAAAAAAGCATGGTTGGAAAGAACAAAGGTGCCATGCTAACTACAAATGATCGGAGGGACTCTTTATTTTGAAATTCAACCAATTAATATCAATAAGAAATGCTAATCAAGATCAAGGACTCCATTGTGTGTTGGAATTGAATGAATTCATTGTAAAGATGGTTGATGGACATTGCTTTCACAATGAAAATAGTTGTTAAGAAGCACGCAAAAAGAAAATTTCATGGTCATTGCATGAAAGATAGTGCTTCTAAGAGAAAGAGGACCTAATTAGCATGAAGTGAATAGAAAGCTTCAATATTTACGTATTGACCCACATAACATTAATACAAAAAGCAATTCAAGATGATTGACTCCATTAGTTGATGGAAGTAAACACATTTAGTGTTTTAATGATGTTTAGACTTGTTTGTCTTAATTCATTTACTGGGTAGTTTCGGCATAAATGTGATTTTGATGATCAGTGTATAAAAAAGCATGGTTGGAAAGAACAAAGGTGCCATGCTAACTACAAATGATGGGAGGGACTCTTGATTTTGAAATTCAACCAATTAATAACAATAAGAAATGCTAATCAAGATCAAGGACTCCATTGTGTGTTGGAATTCAATGAATTCATTGTATAGATGATTGATGGACATTGCTTTCATAATGCAAATAGTTGTTAAGAAGCACACAAAAGAAAATTTCATGGTCATTGCATGAAAGATAGTGCTTCTAAGAGAAAGAGGACCTAATTAGCATGAAGTGAATAGGAAAGCTTCAATATTTACGAATTGAACCACATAACATTAATACAAAAAGCAATTCAAGATGATTGATTCCATTAGTTGATGGAAGTAAACACATTTAGTGTTTTAATGATGTTTAGACTTGTTTGTTTTAATTCAATTATTGGGTAGTTTCGGCATAAATGTGATTTTGATGATCATTGTATAAAAAAGCATGGTTGGAAAGAACAAAGGTGCCATGCTAACTACAAATGATGAGAGGGACTCTTTACTTTCAAATTCAACCAATTAATATCAATAAGAAATGCTAATCAAGATCAAGGACTCCATTGTGTGTTGGAATTGAATGAATTCATTGTATAGATGGGTTGATGGACATTGCTTTCACAATGCAAATAGTTGTTAAGAAGGACCCAAAAGACAATTTCATGGTCATTGCATGAAAGATGGTGCTTCTAAGAAAAAGAGGAGCCTAATTAGCATGAAGGGAGGAGAAATCGTCAATATTTACAAATTAAACCACATAACATTAATACAAAAAGCAATTCAAGATGATTGATTCCATTAGTTGATGGAAGTAAACACATTTAGTGTTTTAATGATGTTTAGACTTGTTTGTTTTAATTCATTTACTGGGTAGTTTCTGCATAAATGTGATTTTGATGATCAGTGTATAAAAAAGCATGGTTGGAAAGAAGAAAGGTGCCATGCTAAATACAAATGATGGGAGGGACTCTTTATTTTGAAATTCAACCAATTAATATCAATAAGAAATGCTAATAAGATCAAGGACTCCATTGTGTGTTGGAATTGAATGAATTCATTGTATAGATGGTTGATGGACATTGCTTTCACGTTGCAAATAGTTGTTAAGAAGCATGCAAAAGACATTTTCATGGTCATTGCATGAAAGATAGTGCTTCTAAGAGAAAGAGGACCTAATTTGCATGATGTCAATAGAAAGCTTCAATATTTACGAATTGAACCACATAACATTAATACAAAAAGCAATTCAAGATGATTGATTCCATTAGTTGATGGAAGTAAACACATTTAGTGTTTTAATGATGTTTAGACTTGTTTGTTTTAATTCATTTACTGGGTAGTTTCGGCATAAATGTGATTTTGATGATCAGTGTATAAAAAAGCATGGTTGGAAAGAACAAAGGTGCCATGCTAACTACAAATGATGAGAGGGACTCTTTACTTTCAAATTCAACCAATTAATATCAATAAGAAATGCTAATCAAGATCAAGGACTCCATTGTGTGTTGGAATTGAATGAATTCATTGTATAGATGGTTGATGGACATTGCTTTCACAATGCAAATAGTTGTTAAAAAGGACACAAAAGACAATTTCATGGTCATTGCATGAAAGACAGTGCTTGTAAGAAAAAGAGGAGCCTAATTAGCATGAAGTGAATAGAAAGCTTCAATATTTACGTATTGACCCACATAACATTAATACAAAAAGCAATTCAAGATGATTGACTCCATTAGTTGATGGAAGTAAACACATTTAGTGTTTTAATGATGCTTAGACTTTGTTTGTTTTAATTCATTTACTGGGTAGTTTCGGCATAAATGTGATTTTGATGATCAGTGTATAAAAAAAGCATGGTTGGAAAGAACAAAGGTGCCATGCTAACTACAAATGATGGGAGGGACTCTTTATTTTGAAATTCAACCCAATTAATATCAATAAGAAAATGCTAATCAAGATCAAGGACTCCATTGTGTGTTGGAATTGAATGAATTCATTGTATAGATGGTGGATGGACATTGCTTTCACAATGCAAATAGTTGTTAAGAAGATACAAAAGAAATTTCATGGTCATTGCATGAAAGATTGTGCTTCTAAGAGAAAGAAGGAGCCTAATTAGCATGAAGTGAATAGAAAGCTTCAATATTTACGTATTGAACCCACATAACATTAATACAAAAAGCAATTCAAGATGATTGACTCCATTAGTTGATGGAAGTAAAAACACATTTAGTGTTTTAATGATGTTTTAGACTTTGTTTTTATTTCAATTCATTTACTGGGTAGTTTCGGCATAAATGTGATTTTGATAATTTGGAAAGAACAAAGGTGCCATGCTAACTACAAATGATGGGAGGGACTCTTTATTTTGAAATTCAACCAATTAATATCAATAATAAATGCTAATAAGATCAAGGACTCCATTATGTGTTGGAATTGAATGAATTCATTGTATAGATGATTGATGGACATTGCTTTCACAATGCAAATAGTTGTTAAGAAGGACCCAAAAGACAATTTCATAGTCATTGCATGAAAGATGGTGCTTCTAAGAAAAAGAGGAGCCTAATTAGCATGAAGTGAGGAGAAATCATCAATATTTACGAATTAAACCACATAACATTATTACAAAAAGCAATTCAAGATGATTGATTCCATTAGTTGATGGAAGTAAACACATTTAGTGTTTTAATGATGTTTAGACTTGTTTGTTTTAATTCATTTTTACTGGGTAGTTTCGGCATAAATGTGATTTTGGTGATCATTGTATAAAAAAGCATGGTTGGAAAGAACAAAGGTGCCATGCTAACTACAAATGATGAGAGGGACTCTTTACTTTCAAATTCAACCAATTAATATCAATAAGAAATGCTAATCAAGATCAAGGACTCCATTGTGTGTTGGAATTGAATGAATTCATTGTATAGATGGTTGATGGACATTGCTTTCACAATGCAAATAGTTGTTAAAAAGGACACAAAAGACAATTTCATGGTCATTGCATGAAAGACAGTGCTTGTAAGAAAAAGAGGAGCCTAATTAGCATGAAGTGAATAGAAAGCTTCAATATTTACGTATTGACCCACATAAACATTAATACAAAAAGCAATTCAAGATGATTGACTCCATTAGTTGATGGAAGTAAACACATTTAGTGTTTTAATGATGTTTAGACTTGTTTGTTCTTAATTCATTTACTGGGTAGTTTCGGCATAAATGTGATTTTGATGATCAGTGTATAAAAAAGCATGGTTGGAAAGAACAAAGGTGCCATGCTAACTACAAATGATGGGAGGGACTCTTTATTTTGAAATTCAACCAATTAATATCAATAAGAAATGCTAATCAAGATCAAGGACTCCATTGTGTGTTGGAATTGAATGAATTCATTGTATAGATGATTGATGGACATTGCTTTCACAATGCAAATAGTTGTTAAGAAGCACACAAAAGACAATTTCATGGTCATTGCATGAAAGATAGTGCTTCTAAGAAAAAGAAGACCTAATTAGCATGAAGTGAATAGAAAGCTTCAATATTTACGAATTGAACCACATAACATTAATACAAAAAGCAATTCAAGATGATTGATTCCATTAGTTGATGGAAGTAAACACATTTAGTGTTTTAATGATGTTTAGACTTGTTTGTTTTAATTCATTTATTGGGTAGTTTCGGCATAAATGTGATTTTGATGATCATTGTATAAAAAAGCATGGTTGGAAAGAACAAAGGTGCCATGCTAACTACAAATGATGAGAGGGACTCTTTACTTTCAAATTCAACCAATTAATATCAATAAGAAATGCTAATCAAGATCAAGGACTCCATTGTGTGTTGGAATTGAATGAATTCATTGTATAGATGGTTGATGGACATTGCTTTCACAATGCAAATAGTTGTTAAGAAGAACACAAAAGACAATTTCATGGTCATTGCATGAAAGATGGTGCTTCTAAGAAAAAGAGGAGCCTAATTAGCATGAAGTGAGGAGAAATCTTCAATATTTACAAATTAAACCACATAACATTAAATACAAAAAGCAATTCAAGATGATTGATTCCATTAGTTGATGGAAGTAAACACATTTAGTGTTTTAATGATGTTTAGACTTGTTTGTTTTAATTCATTTACTGGTAATTTCGGCATAAATGTGATTTTGATGATCATTGTATAAAAAAGCATGGTTGGAAAGAACAAAGGTGCCATGCTAACTACAAATGATGGGAGGGACTCTTTATTTTCAAATTCAACCAATTAATATCAATAAGAAAATGCTAATCAAGATCAAGGACTCCATTGTGTGTTGGAATTGAATGAAATTCATTGTATAGATGGTTGATGGACATTGCTTTCACAATGCAAATAGTTGTTTAAAAAGCACACAAAAGACAATTTCATGGTCATTGCATGAAAGACAGTGCTTGTAAGAAAAAGAGGAGCCTAATTAGCATGAAGTGAATAGAAAGCTTCAATATTTACGAATTGACCCACATAACATTAATACAAAAAAGCAATTCAAGATGATTGACTCCATTAGTTGATGGAAGTAAACACATTTAGTGTTTTTTTAATGATGTTTAGACTTGTTTGTTTAATTCATTTACTGGGTAGTTTCGGCATAAATGTGATTTTGATGATCAGTGTATAAAAAAGCATGGTTGGAAAGAACAAAAGGTGCCATGCTAACTACAAAATGATGAGAGGGACTCTTTATTTTGAAATTCAACCAATTAATATCAATAAGAAATGCTAATCAAGATGAAGGACTCCATTGTGTGTTGGAATTGAATGAATTCATTGTATAGATGGTTGATGGACATTGCTTTCACAATGCAAATAGTTGTTCAGAAGGACACAAAAGACAATTTCATGGTCATTGCATGAAAGATGGTGCTTCTAAGAAAAAGAGGAGCCTAATTAGCATGAAGTGAGGAGAAATCTTCAATATTTATGAATTAAACCACATAACATTAATACAAAAAGCAATTCAAGATGATTGATTCCATTAGTTGATGGAAGGAAACACATTTAGTGTTTTAATGATGTTTAGACTTGTTTGTTTTAATTCATTTACTGGGTAGTTTTCGGCATAAATGTGATTTTGATGATCAGTGTATAAAAAAGCATGGTTGGAAAGAACAAAGGTGCCATGCTAACTAGAAATGATGAGAGTGACTCTTTATTTTCAAATTCAACCAATTAATATCAATAAGAAATGCTAGTCAAGATGAAGGACTCCATTGTGTGTTGGAATTGAATGAATTCATTGTATAGATGGTTGATGGACATTGCTTTCACAATGCAAATAGTTGTTAAGAAGGACACAAAAGACAATTTCATGGTCATTGCATGAAAGATGGTGCTTCTAAGAAAAAGAGGAGCCTAATTAGCATGAAGTGAAGAGAAAGCTTCAATATTTACGAATTAAACCCACATAACATTAATACAAAAAGCAATTCAAGATGATTGACTCCATTAGTTGATGGAAGTAAACACATTTAGTGTGTTTTTAATGATGTTTTAGACTTGTTTGTTTTAATTCATTTACTGGGTAGTTTTCGGCATAAATGTGATTTTGATGATCAGTGTATAAAAAAAGCATGGTTGGAAAGAACAAAGGTGCCATGCTAACTACAAATGATGATGGGAGGGACTCTTTATTTTGAAATTCAACCAATTAATATCAATAAGAAATGCTAATCAAGATCAAGGACTCCATTGTGTGTTGGAATTGAATGAATTCATTGTATAGATGGTTGATGGACATTGCTTTCACAATGCAAATAGTTGTTAAGAAGGACACAAAAAGACAATTTCATGGTCATTGCATGAAAGATAGTGCTTCTAAGAAAAAGAGGAGCCTAATTAGCATGAAGTGAATAGAAAGCTTCAATATTTTACGTATTGACCCACATAACATTAATATACAAAAAGCAATTCAAGATGATTGACTCCATTAGTTGATGGAAGTAAACACATTTAGTGTTTTAATGATGTTTAGACTTGTTTGTTTTAATTCATTTACTGGGGTAGTTTCGGCATAAATGTGATTTTGATGATCAGTGTATAAAAAAGCATGGTTGGAAAGAACAAAGGTGCCATGCTAACTACAAATGATGAGAGGGACTCTTTATTTTGAAATTCAACCAATTAATATCAATAAGAAATGCTAATCAAGATCAAGGACTCCATTGTGTGTTGGAATTGAATGAATTCATTGTATAGATGGTTGATGGACATTGCTTTCACAATGCAAATAGTTGTTAAGAAGGACACAAAAGACAATTTCATGGTCATTGCATGAAAGATGGTGCTTCTAAGAAAAAAGAGGAGCCTAATTAGCATGAAGTGAAGGAGAAAATCTTCAATATTTACGAATTGAACCACATAACATTAATACAAAAAAGCAATTCAAGATGATTGATTCCATTAGTTGATGGAAGTAAACACATTTAGTGTTTTAATGATGTTTAGACTTGTTTGTTTTAATTCATTTACTGGGGTAGTTTCGGCATAAATGTGATTTTGATGATCAGTGTATAAAAAAGCATGGTTGGAAAAGAACAAAGGTGCCATGCTAACTACAAATGATGAGAGGGACTCTTTACTTTCAAATTCAACCAATTAATATCAATAAGAAATGCTAATCAAGATCAAGGACTCCATTGTGTGTTGGAATTGAATGAATTCATTGTATAGATGGTTGATGGACATTGCTTTCACAATGCAAATAGTTGTTAAAAAGGACACAAAAGACAATTTCATGGTCATTGCATGAAAGACAGTGCTTGTAAGAAAAAGAGGAGCCTAATTAGCATGAAGTGAATAGAAAGCTTCAATATTTACGTATTAAACCCACATAACATTAATACAAAAAGCAATTCAAGATGATTGACTCCATTAGTTGATGGAAGTAAACACATTTAGTGTTTTAATGATGTTTAGACTTGTTTGTTTTAATTCATTTACTGGGTAGTTTCGGCATAAATGTTATTTTTATGATCAGTGTATAAAAAAGCATGGTTGGAAAGAACAAAGGTGCCATGCTAACTAGAAATGATGGGAGGGACTCTTTATTTTGAAATTCAACCAATTAATATCAATAAGAAATGCTAATCAAGATCAAGGACTCCATTGTGTGTTGGAATTGAATGAATTCATTGTATAGATGGTTGATGTACATTGCTTTCACAATGCAAATAGTTGTTAAGAAGGACACAAAAGACAATTTCATGGTCATTGCATGAAAGATGGTGCTTCTAAGAAAAAGAGGAGCCTAATTAGCATGAAGTGAAGAGAAATCTTCAATATTTACGAATTAAACCACATAACATTAATACAAAAAGCAATTCAAGATGATTGACTCCATTAGTTGATGGAAGTAAACACATTTAGTGTTTTAATGATGTTTAGACTTGTGTTTGTTTTAATTCATTTACTGGGTAGTTTAGGCATAAATGTGATTTTGATGATCAGTGTATAAAAAAGCATGGTTGGAAAGAACAAAGGTGCCATGCTAACTACAAATGATGGGAGGGACTCTTTATTTTGAAATTCAACCAATTAATATCAATAAGAAATGCTAATCAAGATCATGGGACTCCATTGTGTGTTGGAATTGAATGAATTCATTGTATAGATGATTGATGGACATTGCTTTCACAATGCAAATAGTTGTTTAAGAAGCACGCAAAAGAAAATTTCATGGTCATTGCATGAAAGATAGTGCTTCTAAGAGAAAGAAGACCTAATTAGCATGAAGTGAATAGAAAGCTTCAATATTTACGAATTGAACCACATAACATTAATACAAAAAGCAATTCAAGATGATTGATTCCATTAGTTGATGGAAGTAAACACATTTAGTGTTTTAATGATGTTTAGACTTGTTTGTTTTAATTCATTTACTGGGTAGTTTCGGCATAAATGTGATTTTGATGATCAGTGTATAAAAAAGCATTGTTGGAAAGAACAAAGGTGCCATGCTAACTACAAATGATGGGAGGGACTCTTTATTTTGAAATTCAACCAATTAATAACAATAAGAAATGCTAATCAAGATCAAGGACTCCATTGTGTGTTGGAATTCAATGAATTCATTGTATAGATGATTGATGGACATTGCTTTCATAATGCAAATAGTTGTTAAGAAGCACACAAAAGAAAATTTCATGGTCATTGCATGAAAGATAGTGCTTTTAAGAGAAAGAAGACCTAATTAGCATGAAGTGAATAGAAAGCTTCAATATTTACGAATTGAACCACATAACATTAATGCAAAAAGCAATTCAAGATGATTGATTCCATTAGTTGATGGAAGTAAACACATTTAGTGTTTTAATGATGTTTAGACTTGTTTGTTTTAATTCATTTATTGGGTAGTTTCGGCATAACTGTGATTTTGATGATCATTGTATAAAAAAGCATGGTTGGAAAGAACAAAGGTGCCATGCTAACTACAAATGATGAGAGGGACACTTTACTTTCAAATTCAACCAATTAATATCAATAAGAAATGCTAATCAAGATCAAGGACTCCATTGTGTGTTGGAATTGAATGAATTCATTGTATAGATGGTTGATGGACATTGCTTTCACAATGCAAATAGTTGTTAAGAAGGACAAAAAAGACAATTTCATGGTCATTGCATGAAAGATGGTGCTTCTAAGAAAAAGAGGAGCCTAATTAGCATGAAGTGAGGAGAAATCGTCAATATTTACAAATTAAACCACATAACATTAATACAAAAAGCAATTCAAGATGATTGATTCCATTAGTTGATGGAAGGAAACACATTTAGTGTTTTAATGATGTTTAGACTTGTTTGTTTTAATTCATTTACTGGATAATTTCGGCATAAATGTGATTTTGATGATCATTGTATAAAAAAGCATGGTTGGAAAGAACAAAGGTGCCATGCTAACTACAAATGATGAGAGGGACTATTTACTTTCAAACTCAACCAATTAATATCAATAAGAAATGCTAATCAAGATCAAGGACTCCATTGTGTGTTGGAATTGAATGAATTCATTGTATTGATGGTTGATGGACATTGCTTTCAGAATGCAAATAGTTGTTAAAAAGCACACAAAAGACAATTTCATGGTCATTGCATGAAAGACAGTGCTTGTAAGAGAAAGAGGAGCCTAATTAACTTGAAGTGAATAGAAAGCTTCAATATTTACGTATTGACCCACATAACATTAATACAAAAAGCAATTCAACATGATTGACTCCATTAGTTGATGGAAGTAAACACATTTAGTGTTTTAATGATGTTTAGACTTGTTTGTCTTAATTCATTTACTGGGTAGTTTCGGCATAAATGTGATTTTGATCATCAGTGTATAAAAAAGCATGTTTGGAAAGAACAAAGGTGCCATGCTAACTAGAAATGACGGGAGGGACTCTTTCTTTTGAAATTCAACCAATTAATATCAATAAGAAATGGTAATCAAGATCAAGGACTCCATTGTGTGTTGGAATTGAATGAATTCATTGTATAGATGGTTGATGTACATTGCTTTCACAATGCAAATAGTTGTTAAGAAGGACACAAAAGACAATTTCATGGTCATTGCATGAAAGATGGTGCTTCTAAGAAAAAGAGGAGCCTAATTAGCATGAAGTGAGGAGAAATCGTCAATATTTATGAATTAAACCAGATAACATTAATACAAAAAGCAATTCAAGATGATTGACTCCATTAGTTGATGGAAGTAAAAACATTTAGTGTTTTAATGGTGTTAAGACTTGTTTGTTATAATTCATTTACTAGGCAGTTTCATCATAAATGTGATTTTGATAATCAGTGTATAAAAAAGCATGGTTGGAAAGAACGAAGGTGCCATGCTAACTACAAATGATGGGAGGGACTCTTTATTTTGAAATTCAACCATTTAATATCAATAAGAAATGCTAATCAAGATCAAGGACTCCATTGTGTGTTGGAATTCAATGAATTCATTGTATAGATGATTGATGGACGTTGCTTTCATAATGCAAATAGTTGTTAAGAAGCACACAAAAGAAAATTTCATGGTCATTGCATGATAGATAGTGCTTCTAAGAGAAAGAAGACCTAATTAGCATGAAGTGAATAGAAAGCTTCAATATTTACGAATTGAACCACATAACATTAATACAAAAAGAAATTCAAGATGATTGATTCCATTAGTTGATGGAAGTAAACACATTTAGTGTTTTAATGATGTTTAGACTTGTTTGTTTTATTTCATTTACTGGGTAGTTTCGGCATAACTGTGATTTTGATGATCACTGTATAAAAAGGCATTGTTGGAAAGAACAAAGGTGCCATGCTACCGACAAATGATGGGAGGGACTCTTTATTTTGAAATTCAACCAATTAATAACAATAAGAAATGCTAATCAAGATCAAGGACTCCATTGTGTGTTGGAATTCAATGAATTCATTGTATAGATGATTGATGGACATTGCTTTCATAATGCAAATAGTTGTTAAGAAGCACACAAAAGAAAATTTCATGGTCATTGCATGAAAGATAGTGCTTTTAAGAGAAAGAAGACCTAATTAGCATGAAGTGAATAGAAAGCTTCAATATTTACGAATTGAACCACATAACATTAATGCAAAAAGCAATTCAAGATGATTGATTCCATTAGTTGATGGAAGTAAACACATTTAGTGTTTTAATGATGTTTAGACTTGTTTGTTTTAATTCATTTATTGGGTAGTTTCGGCATAACTGTGATTTTGATGATCATTGTATAAAAAAGCATGGTTGGAAAGAACAAAGGTGCCATGCTAACTACAAATGATGAGAGGGACACTTTACTTTCAAATTCAACCAATTAATATCAATAAGAAATGCTAATCAAGATCAAGGACTCCATTGTGTGTTGGAATTGAATGAATTCATTGTATAGATGGTTGATGGACATTGCTTTCACAATGCAAATAGTTGTTAAGAAGGACAAAAAAGACAATTTCATGGTCATTGCATGAAAGATGGTGCTTCTAAGAAAAAGAGGAGCCTAATTAGCATGAAGTGAGGAGAAATCGTCAATATTTACAAATTAAACCACATAACATTAATACAAAAAGCAATTCAAGATGATTGATTCCATTAGTTGATGGAAGGAAACACATTTAGTGTTTTAATGATGTTTAGACTTGTTTGTTTTAATTCATTTACTGGATAATTTCGGCATAAATGTGATTTTGATGATCATTGTATAAAAAAGCATGGTTGGAAAGAACAAAGGTGCCATGCTAACTACAAATGATGAGAGGGACTATTTACTTTCAAACTCAACCAATTAATATCAATAAGAAATGCTAATCAAGATCAAGGACTCCATTGTGTGTTGGAATTGAATGAATTCATTGTATTGATGGTTGATGGACATTGCTTTCAGAATGCAAATAGTTGTTAAAAAGCACACAAAAGACAATTTCATGGTCATTGCATGAAAGACAGTGCTTGTAAGAGAAAGAGGAGCCTAATTAACTTGAAGTGAATAGAAAGCTTCAATATTTACGTATTGACCCACATAACATTAATACAAAAAGCAATTCAACATGATTGACTCCATTAGTTGATGGAAGTAAACACATTTAGTGTTTTAATGATGTTTAGACTTGTTTGTCTTAATTCATTTACTGGGTAGTTTCGGCATAAATGTGATTTTGATCATCAGTGTATAAAAAAGCATGTTTGGAAAGAACAAAGGTGCCATGCTAACTAGAAATGACGGGAGGGACTCTTTCTTTTGAAATTCAACCAATTAATATCAATAAGAAATGGTAATCAAGATCAAGGACTCCATTGTGTGTTGGAATTGAATGAATTCATTGTATAGATGGTTGATGTACATTGCTTTCACAATGCAAATAGTTGTTAAGAAGGACACAAAAGACAATTTCATGGTCATTGCATGAAAGATGGTGCTTCTAAGAAAAAGAGGAGCCTAATTAGCATGAAGTGAGGAGAAATCGTCAATATTTATGAATTAAACCAGATAACATTAATACAAAAAGCAATTCAAGATGATTGACTCCATTAGTTGATGGAAGTAAAAACATTTAGTGTTTTAATGGTGTTAAGACTTGTTTGTTATAATTCATTTACTAGGCAGTTTCATCATAAATGTGATTTTGATAATCAGTGTATAAAAAAGCATGGTTGGAAAGAACGAAGGTGCCATGCTAACTACAAATGATGGGAGGGACTCTTTATTTTGAAATTCAACCATTTAATATCAATAAGAAATGCTAATCAAGATCAAGGACTCCATTGTGTGTTGGAATTCAATGAATTCATTGTATAGATGATTGATGGACGTTGCTTTCATAATGCAAATAGTTGTTAAGAAGCACACAAAAGAAAATTTCATGGTCATTGCATGATAGATAGTGCTTCTAAGAGAAAGAAGACCTAATTAGCATGAAGTGAATAGAAAGCTTCAATATTTACGAATTGAACCACATAACATTAATACAAAAAGAAATTCAAGATGATTGATTCCATTAGTTGATGGAAGTAAACACATTTAGTGTTTTAATGATGTTTAGACTTGTTTGTTTTATTTCATTTACTGGGTAGTTTCGGCATAACTGTGATTTTGATGATCACTGTATAAAAAAGCATGGTTGGAAAGAACAAAGGTGCCATGCTAACTACAAATGATGAGAGGGACTCTTTACTTTCAAATTCAACGAATTAATATCAATAAGAAATGCTAATCAAGATCAAGGACTCCATTGTGTGTTGGAATTGAATGAATTCATTGTATAGATGGTTGATGGACATTGCTTTCACAATGCAAATAGTTGTTAAGAAGGACACAAAAGACAATTTCATGGTCATTGCATGAAAGATGGTGCTTCTAAGAAAAAGAGGAGCCTAATTAGCATGAAGGGAGGAGAAATCGTCAATATTTACAAATTAAACCACATAACATTAATACAAAAAGCAATTCAAGATGATTAATTCCATTAGTTGATGGAAGTAAACACATTTAGTGTTTTAATGATGTTTAGACTTGTTTGTTTTAATTCAATTATTGGGTAGTTTCGGCATAACTGTGATTTTGATGATCATTGTATAAAAAAGCATGGTTGGAAAGAACAAAGGTGCCATGCTAACTACAAATGATGGGAGGGACTCTTTATTTTGAAATTCGACCAATTAATATCAATAAGAAATGCTAATCAAGATCAAGGACTCGATTGTGTGTTGGAATTGAATGAATTCATTGTAAAGATGGTGGATGGACATTGCTTTCACAATGCAAATAGTTGTTAAGAAGCACGCAAAAGAAAATTTCATGGTCATTCCATGAAAGATGGTGCTTCTAAGAAAAAGAGGACCTAATTAGCATGAAGTGAATAGAAACCTTCAATATTTATGAATTGAACCACATAACATTAATACAAAAAGCAATTCAAGATGATTGATTCCATTAGTTGATGGAAGTAAACACATTTAGTGTTTTAATGATGTTTAGACTTGTTTGTTTTAATTCATTTACTGGGTAGTTTCGGCATAAATGTGATTTTGATGATCAGTGTATAAAAAATCATGGTTGGAAAGAACAAAGGTGCCATGCTACTGACAAATGATGGGAGGGACTCTTTATTTTGAAATTCAACCAATTAATATCAATAAGAAATGCTAATCAAGATCAAGGACTCCATTGTGTGTTGGAATTGAATGAATTCATTGTATAGATGGTTGATGGACATTGCTTTCACAATGCAAATAGTTGTTAAGAAGGACACAAAAGACAATTTCATGGTCATTGCATGAAAGATGGTGCTTCTAAGAAAAAGAGGAGCCTAATTAGCAAGAAGTGAGGGGAAATCATCAATATTTACGAATTAAACCACATAACAATAATACAAAAAGCAATTCAAGATGATTGACTTCATTAGTTGATGGAAGTAAACACATTTAGTGTTTTAATGCTTGTTTGTTTTAATTCATTTACTGGGTAGTTTCGGCATAAATGTGATTTTGATGATCTGTGTATAAAAAAGCATGGTTGGAAAGAACAAAGGGGCCATGCTAACTACAAATGATGGGAGGGACTCTTTATTTTGAAATTCAACTAATTAATATCAATAAGAAATGCTAATCAAGATCAAGGACTCCATTGTGTGTTGGAATTGAATGAATTCATTGTAAAGATGGTGGATGGACATTGCTTTCATAATGCAAATAGTTGTTAAGAAGCACAGAAAAGAAAATTTCGTGGTCATTGCATGAAAGATAGTGCTTCTAAGAGAAAGAAGACCTAATTAGCATGAAGTGAATAGAAAGCTTCAATATTTACGTATTGACCCACATAACATTAATACAAAAAGCAATTCAAGATGATTGACTCCATTAGTTGATGGAAGTAAACACATTTAGTGTTTTAATGATGTTTAGACTTGTTTGTTTTAATTCATTTACTGGATAGTTTCGGCATAAATGTGATTTTGATGATCATTGTATAAAAAAGCATGGTTGGAAAGAACAAAGGTGCCATGCTAACTACAAATGATGAGAGGGACTATTTACTTTCAAACTCAACCAATTAATATCAATAAGAAATGCTAATCAAGATCATGGACTCCATTGTGTGTTGGAATTGAATGAATTCATTGTATAGATGGTTGATGGACATTGCTTTCACAATGCAAATAGTTGTTAAGAAGGACAAAAAAGACAATTTCATGGTCATTGCATGAAAGATGGTGCTTCTAAGAAAAAGAGGAGCCTAATTAGCATGAAGTGAGGAGAAATCGTCAATATTTACAAATTAAACCACATAACATTAATACAAAAAGCAATTCAAGATGATTGATTCCATTAGTTGATGGAAGGAAACTCATTTATTGTTTTAATGATGTTTAGACTTGTTTGTTTTAATTCATTTACTGGATAATTTCGGCATAAATGTGATTTTGATGATCATTGTATAAAAAAGCATGGTTGGAAAGAACAAAGGTGCCATGCTAACTACAAATGATGAGAGGGACTATTTACTTTCAAACTCAACCAATTAATATCAATAAGAAATGCTAATCAAGATCAAGGACTCCATTGTGTGTTGGAATTGAATGAATTCATTGTATTGATGGTTGATGGACATTGCTTTCAGAATGCAAATAGTTGTTAAAAAGCACACAAAAGACAATTTCATGGTCATTGCATGAAAGACAGTGCTTGTAAGAGAAAGAGGAGCCTAATTAACTTGAAGTGAATAGAAAGCTTCAATATTTACGTATTGACCCACATAACATTAATACAAAAAGCAATTCAACATGATTGACTCCATTAGTTGATGGAAGTAAACACATTTAGTGTTTTAATGATGTTTAGACTTGTTTGTCTTAATTCATTTACTGGGTAGTTTCGGCATAAATGTAATTTTGATGGTCAGTGTATAAAAAAGCATGGTTGGAAAGAACAAAGGTGCCATGCTAACTACAAATGATGGGAGGGACTCTTTATTTTGAAATTCAACCAATTAATATCAATACGAAATGCTAATCAAGATCAAGGACTCCATTGTGTGTTGGAATTGAATGAATTCATTGTATAGATGATTGATGGACATTGCTTTCATAATGCAAATAGTTGTTAAGAAGCACACAAAAGAAAATTTCATGGTCATTGCATGAGAGATAGTGCTTCTAAGAGATAGAGGACCTAATTAGCATGAAGGGAATAGAAAGCTTCAATATTTACGAATTGAACCACATAACATTAATACAAAAAGCAATTCAAGATGATTGATTCCATTTGTTGATGGAAGTAAACACATTTAGTGTTTTAATTATGTTTAGACTTGCTTGTTTTAATTCATTTACTGGATAGCTTCGGCATAAATGTGATTTTGATGATCATTGTATAAAAAAGCATGGTTGGAAAGAACAAAGGTGCCATGCTAACTACAAATGATGAGAGGGACTATTTACTTTCAAATTCAACCAATTAATATCAATAAGAAATGCTAATCAAGATCAAGGACTCCATTGTGGGTTGGAATTGAATGAATTCATTGTATTGATGGTTGATGGACATTGCTTTTAGAATGCAAATAGTTGTTAAAAAGCACATAAAAGAGAATTTCATGGTCATTGCATGAAAGATAGTGCTTGTAAGAGAAAGAGGGGCCTAATTAGCCTGAAGTGAATTGAAAGCTTCAATATTTACGTATTGACCCACATAACATTAATACAAAAAGCAATTCAAGACGATTGACTCCATTAGTTGATGGAAGTAAACACATTTAGTGTTTTAATGATGTTTAGACTTGTTTGTCTTAATTCATTTACCGGGTAGTTTCGGCATAAATGTGATTTTGATGATCAGTGTATAAAAAAGCATGGTTGGAAAGAACAAAGGTGCCATGCTAACTACAAATGATGGGAGGGACTCTTTATTTTTGAAGTCAACCAATTAATATCAATAAGAAATGCTAATCAAGATCAAGGACTCCATGGTGCGTTGGAATTGAATGAATTCATTGTAAAGATGGTGGATGGACATTGCTTTCACAATGCAAATAGTTGTTAAAATGAACACAAAAGAGAATTCCATGGTCATTGCATGAAAGATAGTGCTTGTAAGAAAAAGGGGAGCCTAATTAGCATGAAGCGAATAGAAAGCTTCAATATTTACGTATTGACCCACATAACATTATTACAAAAAGCAATTCAAGATGATTGACTCCATTAGTTGATGGAAGTAAACACATTTAGTGTTTTAATGATGTTTAGAGTTGTTTGTTTTAATTCATTTACTGGGTAGTTTCGGCGTAAATGTGATTTTGATGATCATTGTATAAAAAAGCATGGTTGGAAAGAACAAAGGTGCCATGCTAACTACAAATGATGAGAGGGACTATTTACTTTCAAATTCAACCAATTAATATCAATAAGAAATGCTAATCAAGATCAAGGACTCCATTGTGTGTTGGAAGTCAATAAATTCATTGTATAGATGGTGGATGGACATTGCTTTCACAATGCAAATAGTTGTTAACAAGGACACAAAAGACAATTTCATGGTCATTGCATGAAAGACAGTGCTTGTAAAAAAAAGAGGAGCCTAATTAGCATGAAGTGAATAGAAAGCTTCAATATTTACGTATTGACCCACATAACATTAATACAAAAAGCAATTCAAGATGATTGACTCCATTAGTTGATGGAAGTAAACACATTTAGTGTTTTAATGATGTTTAGACTTGTTTGTCTTAATTCATTTACTGGGTAGTTTCGGCATAAATGTGATTTTGATGATCAGTGTATAAAAAAGCATGGTTGGAAAGAACAAAGGTGCCATGCTAACTCCAAATGATGGGAGGGACTCTTTATTTTGAAATTCAACCAATTAATATCCATAAGAAATGCTAATCAAGATCAAGGACTCCATTGTGTGTTGGAATTGAATGAATTCATTGTAAAGATGGTGGATGGACATTGCTTTCACAATGCAAATAGTTGTTAAAATGGACACAAAAGACAATTCCATGGTCATTGCATGAAAGATAGTGCTTCTAAGAAAAAGAGGAGCCTGATCAGCATGAAGCGAATAGAAAGCTTCAATATTTACGTATTGACCCACATAACATTAATACAAAAAGCAATTCAAGATGATTGACTCCATTAGTTGATGGAAGTAATCACATTTAGTGTTTTAATGATGTTTAGACTTGTTTGTTTTAATTCATTTACTGAATAGTTTAGGAATAAATGTGATTTTGATGATCAGTGTATAAAAAAGCATGGTTGGACAGAACAAAGGTGCCATGCTAACTACAAATGATGGGAGGGACTCTTTATTTTGAAATGCAACCAATTAATATCAATAAGAAATGCTAATCAAGATCAAGGACTCCATTGTGTGTTGGAATTGAATGAATTAATTGTATAGATGATTGATGGACATTACTTTCACAATGAAAATTGTTGTTAAGAAGCACGCAAAAGACAATTCCATTGTCATTGCATGAAAGATAGTGCTTCTAAGAAAAATTGGAGCCTAATTAGCATGAAGCGAATAGAAAGCTTCAATATTTACGTATTGACCCACATAACATTAATACAAAAAGCAATTCAAGATGATTGACTCCATTAGTTGATGGAAGTAATCATATTTAGTGTTTTAATGATGTTTAGACTTGTTTGTTTTAATTCATTTACTGGGTAGTTTAGGAATAAATGTGATTTTGATGATCAGTGTATAACAAAGCATGGTTGGAAAGAACAAAGGTGCCATGCCAACTACAAATGATGGGAGGGACTCTTTATTTTGAAATTCAACCAATTAATATCAATAAGAAATGCTAATCAAGATCAATGACTCCATTGCGTGTTGGAATTGAATGAATTCATTGTATAGATGGTTGATGGACATTGCTTTCACAATGCAAATAGTTGTTAAAAAGGACACAAAAGACAATTTCATGGACATTGCAGGAAAGATGGTGCTTCTAAGAAAAAGAGGAGCCAAATTAGCAAGAAGTGAGGGGAAATGATCAATATTTACGAATTAAACCACATAACATTAATACAAAAAGCAATTCAAGATGATTGATTCCATTAGTTGATGGAAGTAAACACATTTAGTGTTTTAGTGCTTTTTTGTTTTAATTCATTTACTGGGTAGTTTCGGCATAAATGTGATTTTGATGATCAGTGTATAAAAAAGCATGGTTGGAAAGAACAAAGGTGCCATGCTAACTACAAATGATGGGAGGGACTCTTTATTTTGAAATTCAACCAATTAATATCAATAAGAAATGCTAATCAAGATCAAGGACTCCATTGCGTGTTGGAATTGAATGAATTCATTGTAAAGATGGTGGATGGACATTGCTTTCATAATGCAAATAGTTGTGAAGAAGCACAGAAAAGAAAATTTCGTGGTCATTGCATGAAAGATAGTGCTTCTAAGAGAAAGAAGACCTAATTAGCATGAAGTGAATAGAAAGCTTCAATATTTACGTATTTGACCCACATAACATTAATACAAAAAGCAATTCAAGATGATTGACTCCATTAGTTGATGGAAGTAAACACATTTAGTGTTTTAATGATGTTTTAGACTTGTTTGTTTTAATTCATTTACTGGATAGTTTCGGCATAAATGTGATTTTGATGATCATTGTATAAAAAAGCATGGTTGGAAAGAACAAAGGTGCCATGCTAACTACAAATGATGAGAGGGACTATTTACTTTCAAACTCAACCAATTAATATCAATAAGAAATGCTAATCAAGATCAAGGACTCCATTGTGTGTTGGAATTGAATGAATTCATTGTATTGATGGTTGATGGACATTGCTTTCAGAATGCAAATAAGTTTGTTAAAAAAGACACACAAAAGACAATTTCATGGTCATTGCATGAAAGACAGTGCTTGTAAGAGAAAGAGGAGCCTAATTAACTTGAAGTGAATAGAAAGCTTCAATATTTACGTATTGACCCACATAACATTAATACAAAAAGCAATTCAACATGATTGACTCCATTAGTTGATGGAAGTAAACACATTTAGTGTTTTAATGATGTTTAGACTTGTTTGTCTTAATTCATTTACTGGGTAGTTTCGGCATCAAAGTGATTTTGATCATCAGTGTATAAAAAATCATGGTTGGAAAGAACAAAGGTGCCATGCTAACTAGAAATGACGGGAGGGACTCTTTCTTTTGAAATTCAACCAATTAATATCAATAAGAAATGGTAATCAAGATCAAGGACTCCATTGTGTGTTGGAATTGAATGAATTCATTGTATAGATGGTTGATGTACATTGCTTTCACAATGCAAATAGTTGTTAAGAAGGACACAAAAGACAATTTCATGGTCATTGCATGAAAGATGGTGCTTCTAAGAAAAAGAGGAGCCTAATTATCATGAAGTGAAGAGAAATCTTCAATATTTATGAATTAAACCACATAACATTAATACAAAAAGCAATTCAAGATGATTGACTCCATTAGTTGATGGAAGTAAACACATTTAGTGTTTTAATGGTGTTAAGACTTGTTTGTTTTAATTCATTTACTGGGTAGTTTAGACATAAATGTGATTTTGATGATCAGTGTATAAGAAAGCATGGTTGGAAAGAACAAAGGTGCCATGCTAACTAGAAATGATGGGAGGGACTCTCTATTTTGAAATTCAACCAATTAATATCAATAAGAAATGCTAATCAAGATCATGGACTCCATTGTGTGTTGGAATTCAATGAATTCATTGTATAGATGATTGATGGACATTGCTTTCATAATGCAAATAGTTGTTAAGAAGCACACAAAAGAAAATTTCATGGTCATTGCATGAAAGATAGTGCTTCTAAGAGAAAGAAGACCTAATTAGCATGAAGTGAATAGAAAGCTTCAATATTTACGAATTGAACCACATAACATTAATACAAAAAGCAATTCAAGATGATTGACTCCATTAGTTGATGGAAGTAAACACATTTAGTGTTTTAATGATGTTTAGACTTGTTTGTTTTAATTCATTTACTGGATAGTTTCGGCATAAATGTGATTTTGATGATCATTGTATAAAAAAGCATGGTTGGAAAGAACAAAGGTGCCATGCTAACTACAAATGATGAGAGGGACTATTTACTTTCAAACTCAACCAATTAATATCAATAAGAAATGCTAATCAAGATCAAGGACTCCATTATTTGTTGGAATTGAATGAATTCATTGTAAAGATGGTTGATGGACATTGCTTTCACAATGCAAATAGTTGTTAAGAAGGACACAAAAGACAATTTCATGGTCATTGCATGAAAGATGGTGCTTCTAAGAAAAAGAGGAGCCTAATTAGCAAGAAGTGAGGGGAAATCATCAATATTTACGAATTAAACCACATAACAATAATACAAAAAGCAATTCAAGATGATTGACTTCATTAGTTGATGGAAGTAAACACATTTAGTGTTTTAATGCTTTTTTGTTTTAATTCATTTACTGGGTAGTTTCGGCATAAATGTGATTTTGATGATCAGTGTATAAAAAAGCATGGTTGGAAAGAACAAAGGTGCCATGCTAACTACAAATGATGGGAGGGACTCTTTATTTTGAAATTCAACCAATTAATATCAATAAGAAATGCTAATCAAGATCAAGGACTCCATTGTGTGTTGGAATTGAATGAATTCATTGTAAAGATGGTGGATGGACATTGCTTTCATAATGCAAATAGTTGTGAAGAAGCACAGAAAAGAAAATTTCGTGGTCATTGCATGAAAGATAGTGCTTCTAAGAGAAAGAAGACCTAATTAGCATGAAGTGAATAGAAAGCTTCAATATTTACGTATTGACCCACATAACATTAATACAAAAAGCAATTCAAGATGATTGACTCCATTAGTTGATGGAAGTAAACACATTTAGTGTTTTAATGATGTTTAGACTTGTTTGTTTTAATTCATTTACTGGATAGTTTCGGCATAAATGTGATTTTTGATGATCATTGTATAAAAAAGCATGGTTGTTGGAAAGAACAAAGGTGCCATGCTAACTACAAATGATGAGAGGGACTATTTACTTTCAAACTCAACCAATTAATATCAATAAGAAATGCTAATCAAGATCAAGGACTCCATTGTGTGTTGGAATTGAATGAATTCATTGTATTGATGGTTGATGGACATTGCTTTCAGAATGCAAATAGTTGTTAAAAAGCACACAAAAGACAATTTCATGGTCATTGCATGAAAGACAGTGCTTGTAAGAGAAAGAGGAGCCTAATTAACTTGAAGTGAATAGAAAGCTTCAATATTTACGTATTGACCCACATAACATTAATACAAAAAGCAATTCAACATGATTGACTCCATTAGTTGATGGAAGTAAACACATTTAGTGTTTTAATGATGTTTAGACTTGTTTGTCTTAATTCATTTACTGGGTAGTTTTTGGCATAAATGTGATTTTTGATCATCAATGTATAAAAAATCATGGTTGGAAAGAACAAAGGTGCCATGCTAACTAGAAATGACGGGAGGGACTCTTTCTTTTGAAATTCAACCAATTAATATCAATAAGAAATGGTAAATCAAGATCAAGGACTCCATTTTGTGTGTTGGAATTGAATGAATTCATTGTATAGATGGTTGATGGACATTGCTTTCACAATGCAAATAGTTGTTAAGAAGGACACAAAAGACAATTTCATGGTCATGCATGAAAGATGGTGCTTCTAAGAAAAAGAGGAGCCTAATTAGCATGAAGTGAAGAGAAATCTTCAATATTTATGAAATTAAACCACATAACATTAATACAAAAAGCAATTCAAGATGATTTGACTCCATTAGTTGATGGAAGTAAACACATTTAGTGTTTTTAATGGTGTTAAGACTTGTTTGTTTTAATTCATTTACTGGGTAGTTTAGACATAAATGTGATTTTGATGATCAGTGTATAAAAAAGCATGGTTGGAAAGAACAAAGGTGCCATGCTAACTAGAAATGATCGGGAGGGACTCTCTATTTTGAAATTCAACCAATTAATATCAATAAGAAATGCTAATCAAGATCATGGACTCCATTGTGTGTTGGAAATTCAATGAATTCATTGTATAGATGATTGATGGACATTGCTTTTCATAATGCAAATAGTAGTTAAGAAGCACACAAAAGAAAATTTCATGGTCATTGCATGAAAGATAGTGCTTCTAAGAGAAAGAAGACCTAATTAGCATGAAGTGAATAGAAAGCTTCAATATTTACGAAATTGAAACCACATAACATTTAATACAAAAAGCAATTCAAGATGATTGATTCCATTAGTTGATGGAAGTAAACACATTTAGTGTTTTAATGATTGTTTAGACTTGTTTGTTTTAATTCATTTACTGGGTAGTTTCGGCATAAATGTGATTTTGATGATCAGTGTATAAAAAGGCATTGTTGGAAAGAACAAAGGTGCCATGCTACGACCCCAAATGATGGGAGGGACTCTTTATTTTGAAATTCAACAAATTAATATCAATAAAAAATGCTAATCAAGATCAAGGACTCCATTGTGTGTTGGAATTGAATGAATTCATTGTATAGATGGTTGATGGACATTGCTTTCACAATGCAAATAGTTGTTAAAAAGGACA
>JBAPLH010002043.1:0-71103 GCA_037897445.1 Ceriops zippeliana
TAATTTTCATGGTTATTGCATGAAAAATAGTGCTTGTAACAACAAAAGGATCTTGTTTAGGGGATAAAGTGAAAAGGACTCATCTCAGTATTTGGAAATAAAACCAATTCACATTAGTACGAAAAAGCAAACTAAGATGAATGAGTCCTTTGGGTGATGAAACTAAACACATTTAAATTTTTAATAGTGCATCGACATGTTTGTTTTAATTAATATACTATGTAATTTAGTTATAAATGTTAATCTCATGATCATTGTGTCAAAAAGTGTGTTTGGGTACAAAAGACAAGTGTTCCAAACCAGAAAATGTTCTGAGGGATTGTTTATTTTGGAATTCAACCAATTAACATCAATAAGAAACCCTAATGAAAGATCATGAACCCTATTGTTTGATTGTATTTTGATGAATTGTTTAGATATGGAAATTTTCTTCTTGATGAATAGAGTTGTTGATAAGGAGACAAAAGATAATTTCATGGTTATTGCAAGAAAAATAGTGCTTGTAACAACAAAAAGGAGCTTGTTTAGCATAAAGTGAATAGAAGGACTCATTATTTAGGAAAATAAACCAATTCACATTAGTACGAAAAGCAAACTAAGATGAATGAGTCCTCTGGGGTGATGAAACTAAACACATTTAAAATTTTCAATAGTGCATCGACATGTTTGTTTTAAATTAATATACTATGTAATTTAGTTATAAATGTTAATCTCATGATCATTGTGTCAAAAAGTGTGTTTGGGTACAAAAGACAAGTGTTCCAAACCAGAAATGTTCTGATGAATTGTTTATTTTGGAATTCAACCAATTAACATCAATAGGAAACCCTAATGAACATCATGAACCCCATTTTTTGATTGTATTGAATGAATTGTACAGATATGGACATTTTCTTCTTGATGAATAGAGTTCTTAATAAGGAGACAAAAGATAATTTCATGGTTATTGCAACAAAAATAGTGCTTGTAACAACAAAAGGAGCGTGTTTAGCATAAAGTGAATAGAAGGACTCATTATTTCGGAAATAAACGGCTTCATATTAGTACGAAAAGCAAACTAAGATGAATGACTCCTTTGGGTGATGAAACTAAACACATTTAAATTTTTAATAGTGCATCGACATGTTTGTTTTAATTAATATACTATGTAATTTAGTTATAAATGTTAATCTCATGATCATTGTGTCAAAAAGTGTGTTTGGGTACAAAAGACAAGTGTTCCAAACCAGAAATGTTCTGATGGATTGTTTATTTTGGAATTCAACCAATTAACATCAATAGGAAACCCTAATGAACATCATGAACCCCATTGTTTGATTGTATTGAATGAATTGTACAGATATGGACATTTTCTTCTTGATGAATAGAGTTCTTAATAAGGAGACAAAAGATAATTTCATGGTTATTGCAACAAAAATAGTGCTTGTAACAACAAAAGGAGCGTGTTTAGCATAAAGTGAATAGAAGGACTCATTATTTCGAAAATAAACGACTTCACATTAGTTCGAAAAGCAAACTAAGATGAATCAGTCCTTCGGGTGATGAAACTAAACACATTTAAATTTTCAATAGTGCATGTACATGTTTGTTGTAATTGATATACTGTGTAATTTAGTTATAAATGTTAATCTCATGATCATTGTGTCAAAAAGTGTCTTTGGGACCAAAAGACGAGTGTTCCAAACCAGAAATGTTCTAATGGAATGTTTATTTCGGAATTCAACCAATTAACATCAATAAGAAACCCTAATGAACATCATGAACCCCATTGTTTGATTGTATTGAATGAATTGTACAGATATGGACATTTTCTCCTTCATGAATAGTGTTGTTAATAAGCAGACATAAGATAATTTCATGGTTATTGCATGAAAAATAGTGCTTGTAACAACAAAAGGATCTTGTTTAGGATAAAGTGAAAAGGACTCAGTATTTGGGAAATAAACCAATTCACATTAGTACGAAAAGCAAACTAAGATGAATGAGTCCTTTGGGTGATGAAACTAAACACATTTAAATTTTTAATAGTGCATCGACATGTTTGTTTTAATTAATATACTATGTAATTTAGTTATAAATGTTAATCTCATGATCATTGTGTCAAAAAGTGTCTTTGGGACCAAAAGACGAGTGTTCCAAACCAGAAATGTTCTAATGGAATGTTTTTTTTTGGAAATTCAACCAATTAACATCAATAAGAAACCCTAATGAACATCATGAACCCCATTGTTTGATTGTATTGAATGAATTGTACAGATATGGACATTTTCTCCTTCGTGAATAGAGTTGTTAATAAGCAAACATAAGATAATTTCATGGTTATTGCATGAAAAATAGTGCTTGTAACAACAAAAGGATCTTGTTTAGGATAAAGTGAAAAGGACTCAGTATTTGGGAAATAAACCAATTCACATTAGTACGAAAAGCAAACTAAGATGAATGAGTCCTTTGGGTGATGAAACTAAAACACATTTAAATTTTTAATAGTGCATCGACATGTTTGTTTTAATTAATAATACTATGTAATTTAGTTATAAATGTTAATCTCATGATCATTGTGTCAAAAAGTGTGTTTGGGTACAAAAGACAAGTGTTCCAAACCAGAAATGTTCTGAGGGATTGTTTATTTTGGAATTCAACCAATTAACATCAATAAGAAACCCTAATGAAGATCATGAACCCTATTGTTTGACTGTATTGAATGAATTATTTAGATATGGACATTTTCTTCTTGATGAATAGAGTTGTTGATAAGGAGACAAAAGATAATTTCATGGTTATTGCAAGAAAAATAGTGCTTGTAACAACAAAAAGAGCTTGTTTAGCATAAAGTGAATAGAAGGACTCATTATTTAGGAAATAAACCAATTCACATTAGTACGAAAAGCAAACTAAGATGAATGAGTCCTTTGGGTGATGAAACTAAACACACATTTAAATTTTTCAATAGTGCATCGACATGTTTGTTTTAATTAATATACTATGTAATTTAGTTATAAATGTTAATCTCATGATCATTGTGTCAAAAAGTGTGTTTGGGTCCAAAAGACAAGTGTTCCAAACCAGAGAAATGTTCTGAGGGATTGTTTATTTTGGAATTCAAGCAATTAACATCAATAAGAAATCCTAATGAACATCATGAACCCCATTGTTTGATTGTATTGAATGAATTGTATAGATATGGACATTTTCTTCTTGATGAATAGAGTTGTTAATAAGGAGACAAAAGATAATTTCATGGTTATTGCAACAAAAATAGTGCTTGTAACAACAAAAGGAGCGTGTTTAGCATAAAGTGAATAGAAGGACTCATTATTTCGGAAATAAACGACTTCACATTAGTTCGAAAAGCAAACTAAGATGAATGAGTCCTTTGGGTGATGAAACTAAACACATTTAAATTTTCAATAGTGCATCTACATGTTTGTTGTAATTAATATACTGTGTAATTTAGTTATAAATGTTAATCTCATGATCATTGTGTCAAAAAGTGTGTTTGGGTCCAAAAGACAACTGTTCCAAACCAGAAATGTTCTGAGGGATTGTTTATTTTGGAATTCAACCAATTAACATCAATAAGAAACCCTAATGAACATCATGAACCCCATTGTTTTGATTGTATTGAATGAATTGTTTAGATATGGACATTTTCTTCTTGATGAATAGAGTTGTTAATAAGGAGACAAAAAAGATGATTTCATGGTTATTGCATGAAAAATAGTGCTTTGTAACAACAAAAGGAGCTTGTTTAGCATAAAGTGAATAGAAGGACTCATTATTTAGGAAATAAAACCAATTCACTATTGTACGAAAAGCAAACTAAGATGAATGAGTCCTTTGGGTGATGAAACTAAACACATTTAAATTTTTCAATAGTGCATCTACATGTTTATTCTAATTAAATATACTATGTAATTTAGTTATAAATGTTAATCTAATGATCATTGTGTCAAAAAGTATGTTTGGGTCCAAAGGACAAGTGTTCCAAACCAGAAATGTTCTTTGTGATTGTTTATTTTGGAATTCAACCAATTAACATCAATAAGAAAACCCTAATGAAGATCATGAACCCTATTGTTTGATTGTATTGAATGAATTGTTTAGATATGGACATTTTCTTCTTGATGAATAGAGTTGTTAATAAGGAGACAAAAGATAATTTCATGGTTATTGCATGAAAAAAATAGTGCTTGTAACAACAAAAGGAGCTTGTTTAGCATAAAGTGAATAGAAGGACTCATTATTTAGGAAATAAACCGAATCACTTTAGTACGAAAAGCAAAAACTAAGACTAAGATGAATGAGTCCTTTGGGTGATGAAACTAAAACACATTTAAATTTTGAATAGTGCATCGACATGTTTTGTTTTAATTAATATACTATGTAATTTAGTTATAAGTGTTAATCTAATGATCATTGTGTCAAAAAGTGTGTTTGGGTACAAAAAGACAAGTGTTCCAAACCAGAAATGTTCTGATGGATTGTTTTTATTTTGGAATTCAACCAATTAACATCAATAAAGAAAACCCTAATGAACATCATGAACCCCATTGTTTTTGATTGTATTGAATGAATTGTTTAGATATGGACATTTTCTTCTTGATGAATAGAGTTGTTAATAAGGAGACAAAAGATAATTTCATGGTTATTGCAACAAAAATAGTGCTCGTAACAACAAAAGGAGCGTGTTTAGCATAAAGTGAATAGAAGGACTCATTATTTCGGAAATAAACGACTTCATATTAGTACGAAAAGCAAACTAAGATGAATGACTCCTTTGGGTGATGAAACTAAACACATTTAAATTTTTAATAGTGCATCGACATGTTTGTTTTAATTAATATACTATGTAATTTTGTTATAAATGTTAATCTCATGATCATTGTGTCAAAAAAGTGTGTTTGGGTACAAAAGACAAGTGTTCCAAACCAGAAATGTTCTGATGGATTATTTATTTTGGAATTCAACCAATTAACATCAATAGGAAACCCTAATGAACATCATGAACCCCATTGTTTGATTGTATTGAATGAACTGTACAGATATGGACATTTTCTTCTTGATGAATAGAGTTCTTAATAAGGAGACAAAAGATAATTTCATGGTTATTGCAACAAAAAATAGTGCTTGTAACAACAAAAGGAGCGTGTTTAGCATAAAGTGAATAGAAGGACTCATTATTTCAGAAAATAAACGACTTCACATTAGTACGAAAAGCAAACTAAGATGAATGAGTCCTTTGGGTGATGAAACTAAACACATTTAAATTTTCAATAGTGCATCTACATGTTTGTTGTAATTAATATACTGTGTAATTTAGTCATAAATGTTAATCTCATGATCATTGTGTCAAAAAAGTGTGTTTGGGCCCAAAAGACAACTGTTCCAAACCAGAAATGTTCTGAGGGATTGTTTTATTTTGGAATTCAACCATTTAACATCAATAAGAAAACCTAATGAAGATCATTAACCCCACTGTTTGATTGTATTGAATGAATTGTATAGATATGGACATTTTCTTCTTGATGAATAGAGTTGTTAATAAGGAGACAAAAGATAATTTCATGGTTATTGCAAGAAAAATAGTGCTTGTAACAACAAAAGGAGCTTGTTTAGCATAAAGTGAATATAAGGACTCATTATTTAGGAAATAAATCGAATCACTTTTGTACGAAAAGCAAACTAAGATGAATGAGTCCTTTGGGTGATGAAACTAAACACATTTAAATTTTCAATAGTGCATCTACATGTTTGTTGTAATTAATATACTGTGTAATTTAGTTATAAATGTTAATCTCATGATCATTGTGTCAAAAAAAGTGTCTTTGGGACCAAAAGACGAGTGTTCCAAACCAGAAATGTTCTAATGGAATGTTTATTTCGGAATTCAACCAATTAACATCAATAAGAAACCCTAATGAACATCATGAACCCCATTGTTTGATTGTATTGAATGAATTGTACAGATATGGACATTTTCTCCTTCATGAATAGTATTGTTAATAAGCAGACAAAAAGATAATTTCATGGTTATTGCATGAAAAATAGTGCTTGTAACAACAAAAGGAGCTTCTTTTAGCATAAAGTGAATAGAAGGACTCATTATGTAGGAAATAAACCGAATCACCTTAGTACGAAAAGCAAACTAAGATGAATGAGTCCTTTGGGTGATGAAACTAAACACATTTTAATTTTCAATAGTGCATCGACATGTTTGTTTTAATTAATATACTATGTAATTTAGTTATAAATGTTAATCTAATGATCATTGTGTCAAAAAGTGTGTTTGGGAACAAAAGACAACTGTTCCAAACCAGAAATGTTCTGAGGGATTGATTATTTTGGAATTCAACCAATTAACATCAATAAGAAAACCTAACGAAGTTCACGAACCCCATTGTTTGATTGTATTGAATGAATTGTATAGATATGGACATTTTCTTGTTGATGAATAGAGTTGTTAATAAGGAGACAAAATATAATTTCATGGTTATTGCATGAAAAATAGTGCTTGTAACAACAAAAAGAGCTTGTTTAGCATAAAGTGAATATAAGGACTCATTATTTAGGAAATAAAACCATTTCACTTTAGTACGAAAAGCAAGCTAAGATGAATGAGTCCTTTGGGTGATGAAACTAAACACATTTAAATTTTCAATAGTGCATCTACATGTTTGTTGTAATTAATGTACTGTCTAATTTAGTTATAAATGTTAATCTCATGATCATTGTGTCAAAAAGTGTGTTTGGGTACAAAAAGACAACTGTTCCAAACCAGAAATGTTCTGAGGGATTGTTTATTTTGGAATTCAACCAATTAACATCAATAAGAAAACCTAATGAAGATCACGAACCCCATTGTTTGATTGTATTGAATGAATTGTATCGATATGGACATTTTCTTCTTGATGAATAGAGTTGTTAATAAGGAGAAAAATATAATTTCATGGTTATTGCATGAAAAATAGTGCTTGTAACAACAAAAGGAGCTTGTTTAGCATAAAGTGAATATACGGACTCATTATTTAGGAAATAAACCAATTCACTTTAGTACGAAAAGCAAACTAAGATGAATGAGTCCTTTTTGGGTGATGAAACTAAAACACATTTAAATTTTCAATAGTGCATCTACATGTTTGTTGTAAGTAATATATTGTGTAATTTAGTTATAAATGTTAATCTCATGATCATTGTGTCAAAAAGTGTGTTTGGGTACAAAAGACAAGTGTTCCAAACCAGAAATGTTCTAATGGATTGTTTATTTTGGAATTCAACCAATTAACATCAATAAGAAACCCTAATGAACATCATGAACCCCATTGTTTAATTGTATTGAATGAATTGTACAGATATGGACATTTTGTTCTTGATGAATAGAGTTGTTAATGAGGAGACAAAAGATAATTTCATGGTTATTGCATGAAAAATAGTGCTTGTAACAACAAAAGGAGCGTGTTTAACATAAAGTGAATAGAAGGACTCATTATTTCGGAAATAAACGACTTCACATTAGTTCGAAAAGCAAACTAAGATGAATGAGTCCTTTGGGTGATGACACTAAACACATTTAAATTTTCAATAGTGCATCTACATGTTTGTTGTAATTAATATACTGTGTAATTTAGTTATAAATGTTAATCTCATGATCATTGTGTCAAAAAGTGTCTTTGGGACCAAAGGACTAGTGTTCCAAACCAGAAATGTTCTCATGGAATGTTTATTTCGGAATTCAACCAATTAACATCAATAAGAAACCCTAATGAACATCATGAACCCCATTGTTTGATTGTATTGAATGAATTGTACAGATATGGACATTTTCTCCTTCATGAATAGTGTTGTTAATAAGCAGACATAAGATAATTTCATGGTTATTGCATGAAAAATAGTGCTTGTAACAACAAAAGGATCTTGTTTAGGATAAAGTGAAAAGGACTCAGTATTTGGGAAATAAACCAATTCACATTAGTACGAAAAGCAAACTAAGATGAATGAGTCCTTTGGGTGATGAAACTAAACACATTTAAATTTTTAATAGTGCATCGACATGTTTGTTTTAATTAATATACTATGTAATTTAGTTATAAATGTTAATCTCATGATCATTGTGTCAAAAAGTGTGTTTGGGTACAAAAGACAAGTGTTCCAAACCAAAAATGTTCTGAGGGATTGTTTATTTTGGAATTCAACCAATTAACATCAATAAGAAACCCTAATGAAGATCATGAACCCTATTGTTTGACTGTATTTGATGAATTATTTAGATATGGACATTTTCTTCTTGATGAATAGAGTTGTTGATAAGGAGACAAAAGATAATTTCATGGTTATTGCAAGAAATATAGTGCTTGTAACAACAAAAAGAGCTTGTTTAGCATAAAGTGAATAGAAGGACTCATTATTTAGGAAATAAACCAATTCACATTAGTACGAAAAGCAAACTAAGATGAATGAGTCCTTTGGGTGATGAAACTAAACACATTTTAATTTTCAATAGTGCATCGACATGTTTGTTTTAATTAATATACTATGTAATTTAGTTATAAATGTTAATCTCATGATCATTGTGTCAAAAAGTGTGTTTGGGTCCAAAAGACAAGTGTTCCAAACCAGAAATGTTCTGAGGGATTGTTTATTTTGGAATTCAAGCAATTAACATCAATAAGAAATCCTAATGAACATCATGAACCCCATTGTTTGATTGTATTGAATGAATTGTATAGATATGGACATTTTCTTCTTGATGAATAGAGTTGTTAAGAAGGAGACAAAAGATAATTTCATGGTTATTGCAACAAAAATAGTGCTTGTAACAACAAAAGGAGCGTGTTTACCATAAAGTGAATAGAAGGACTCATTATTTCGGAAATAAACGACTTCACATTAGTTCGAAAAGCAAACTAAGATGAATGAGTCCTTTGGGTGATGACACTAAACACATTTAAATTTTCAATAGTGCATCTACATGTTTGTTGTAATTAATATACTGTGTAATTTAGTTATAAATGTTAATCTCATGATCATTGTGTCAAAAAGTGTGTTTGGGTCCAAAAGACAACTGTTCGAAACCAGAAATGTTCTGAGGGATTGTTTATTTTGGAATTCAACCAATTAACATCAATAAGAAACCCTAATGAACATCATGAACCCCATTGTTTGATTGTATTGAATGAATTGTTTAGATATGGACATTTTCTTCTTGATGAATAGAGTTGTTAATAAGGAGACAAAAGATGATCTCATGGTTATTGCATGAAAAATAGTGCTTTTAACAACAAAAGGAGCTTGTTTAGCATAAAGTGAATAGAAGGACTCATTAATTAGGAAATAAACCAATTCTCTATTGTACGAAAAGCAAACTAAGATGAATGAGTCCTTTGGGTGATGAAACTAAACACATTTAAATTTTTAATAATGCATCTACATGTTTATTTTAATTAATATACTATGTAATTTAGTTATAAATGTTAATCTAATGATCATTGTGTCAAAAAGTATGTTTGGGTCCAAAGGACAAGTGTTCCAAACCAGAAATGTTCTTTGTGATTGTTTATTTTGGAATTCAACCAATTAACATCAATAAGAAACCCTAATGAAGATCATGAACCCTATTGTTTGATTGTATTGAATGAATTGTTTAGATATGGACATTTTCTTCTTGATGAATAGAGTTGTTAATAAGGAGACAAAAGATGATCTCATGGTTATTGCATGAAAAATAGTGCTTGTAACAACAAAAGGAGCTTGTTTAGCATAAAGTGAATAGAAGGACTCATTATTTAGGAAATAAACCGAATCACTTTAGTACGAAAAGCAAACTAAGATGAATGAGTCCTTTGGGTGATGAAACTAAACACATTTAAATTTTGAATAGTGCATCGACATGTTTGTTTTAACTAATATACTATGTAATTTAGTTATAAGTGTTAATCTAATGATCATTGTGTCAAAAAGTGTGTTTGGGTACAAAAGACAAGTGTTCCAAACCAGAAATGTTCTAATGGATTGTTTATTTTGGAACTCAACCATTTAACATCAATAAGAAACCCTAATGAACATCATGAACCCCATTGTTTGATTGTATTGAATGAATTGTTTAGATATGGATATTTTCTTCTTGATGAATAGAGTTGTTAATAAGGAGACAAAAGATAATTTCATGGTTATTGCAACAAAAATAGTGCTCGTAACAACAAAAGGAGCGTGTTTAGCATAAAGTGAATAGAAGGACTCATTATTTCGGAAATAAACGACTTCATATTAGTACGAAAAGCAAACTAAGATGAATGACTCCTTTGGGTGATGAAACTAAACACATTTAAATTTTTAATAGTGCATCGACATGTTTGTTTTAATTAATATACTATGTAATTTTGTTATAAATGTTAATCTCATGATCATTGTGTCAAAAAGTGTGTTTGGGTACAAAAGACAAGTGTTCCAAACCAGAAATGTTCTGATGGATTATTTATTTTGGAATTCAACCAATTAACATCAATAGGAAACCCTAATGAACATCATGAACCCCATTGTTTGATTGTATTGAATGAACTGTACAGATATGGACATTTTCTTCTTGATGAATAGAGTTCTTAATAAGGAGACAAAAGATAATTTCATGGTTATTGCAACAAAAATAGTGCTTGTAACAACAAAAGGAGCGTGTTTAGCATAAAGTGAATAGAAGGACTGATTATTTCAGAAATAAACGACTTCACATTAGTTCGAAAAGCAAACTAAGATGAATGAGTCCTTTGGGTGATGACACTAAACACATTTAAATTTTCAATAGTGCATCTACATGTTTGTTGTAATTAATATACTGTGTAATTTAGTTATAAATGTTAATCTCATGATCATTGTGTCAAAAAGTGTGTTTGGGCCCAAAAGACAACTGTTCCAAACCAGAAATGTTCTGAGGGATTGTTTATTTTGGAACTCAACCATTTAACATCAATAAGAAAACCTAATGAAGATCATTAACCCCACTGTTTGATTGTATTGAATGAATTGTATAGATATGGACATTTTCTTCCTGATGAATAGAGTTGTTAATAAGGAGACAAAAGATAGTTTCTTGGTTATTGCAAGAAAAATAGTGCTTGTAACAACAAAAGGAGCTTGTTTAGCATAAAGTGAATATAAGGACTCATTATTTAGGAAATAAATCGAATCACTTTTGTACGAAAAGCAAACTAAGATGAATGAGTCCTTTGGGTGATGAAACTAAACACATTTAAATTTTCAATAGTGCATCTACATGTTTGTTGTAATTAATATACTGTGTAATTTAGTTATAAATGTTAATCTCATGATCATTATGTCAAAAAGTGTCTTTGGGACCAAAAGACGAGTGTTCCAAACCAGAAATGTTCTAATGGAATGTTTATTTCGGAATTCAACCAATTAACATCAATAAGAAACCCTAATGAACATCATGAACCCCATTGTTTGATTGTATTGAATGAATTGTACAGATATGGACATTTTCTCCTTCATGAATAGTATTGTTAATAAGCAGACATAAGATAATTTCATGGTTATTGCATGAAAAATAGTGCTTGTAACAACAAAAGGAGCTTCTTTCGCATAAAGTGAATAGAAGGACTCATTATGTAGGAAATAAACCGAATCACCTTAGTACGAAAAGCAAACTAAGATGAATGAGTCCTTTGGGTGATGAAACTAAACACATTTTAATTTTCAATAGTGCATCGACATGTTTGTTTTAATTAATATACTATGTAATTTAGTTATAAATGTTAATCTAATGATCATTGTGTCAAAAGTGTGTTTGGGAACAAAAGACAACTGTTCCAAACCAGAAATGTTCTGAGGGATTGATTATTTTGGAATTCAACCAATTAACATCAATAAGAAAACCTTACGAAGTTCACGAACCCCATTGTTTGATTGTATTGAATGAATTGTATAGATATGGACATTTTCTTGTTGATGAATAGAGTTGTTAATAAGGAGACAAAATATAATTTCATATTTATTGCATGAAAAATAGTGCTTGTAACAACAAAAAGAGCTTGTTTAGCATAAAGTGAATATAAGGACTCATTATTTAGGAAATAAACCATTTCACTTTAGTACGAAAAGCAAGCTAAGATGAATGAGTCCTTTGGGTGATGAAACTAAACACATTTAAATTTTCAATAGTGCATCTACATGTTTGTTGTAATTAATGTACTGTCTAATTTAGTTATAAATGTTAATCTCATGATCATTGTGTCAAAAAGTGTGTTTGGGTCCAAAAGACAACTGTTCCAAACTTGAAATGTTCTGAGGGATTGTTTATTTTGGAATTCAACCAATTAACATCAATAAGAAAACCTAACGAAGATCACGAACCCCATTGTTTGGTTGTATTGAATGAATTGTATCGATATGGACATTTTCTTCTTGATGAATAGAGTTGTTAATAAGGAGAAAAAATATAATTTCATGGTTATTGCATGAAAAATAGTGCTTGTAACAACAAAAGGAGCTTGTTTAGCATAAAGTGAATATACGGACTCATTATTTAGGAAATAAACCAATTCACTTTAGTACGAAAAGCAAACTAAGATGAATGAGTCCTTTGGGTGATGAATTTAAACACATTTAAATTTTCAATAGTGCATCTACATGTTTGTTGTAAGTAATATATTGTGTAATTTAGTTATAAATGTTAATCTCATGATCATTGTGTCAAAAAGTGTGTTTGGGTACAAAAGACAAGTGTTCCAAACCAGAAATGTTCTAATGGATTGTTTATTTTGGAATTCAACTAATTAACATCAATAAGAAACCCTAATGAACATCATGAACCCCATTGTTTAATTGTATTGAATGAATTGTACAGATATGGACATTTTGTTCTTGATGAATAGAGTTGTTAATGAGGAGACAAAAGATAATTTCATGGTTATTGCATGAAAAATAGTGCTTGTAACAACAAAAGGAGCGTGTTTAACATAAAGTGAATAGAAGGACTCATTATTTCGGAAAAATAAACGACTTCACATTAGTTCGAAAAGCAAACTAAGATGAATGAGTCCTTTGGGTGATGACACTAAACACATTTAAATTTTCAATAGTGCATCTACATGTTTGTTGTAATTAATATACTGTGTAATTTAGTTATAAATGTTAATCTCATGATCATTGTGTCAAAAAGTGTCTTTGGGACCAAAGGACTAGTGTTCCAAACCAGAAATGTTCTCATGGAATGTTTATTTCGGAATTCAACCAATTAACATGAATAAGAAACCCTAATGAACATCATGAACCCCATTGTTTGATTGTATTGAATGAATTGTACAGATATGGACATTTTCTCCTTCATGAATAGTGTTGTTAATAAGCAGACATAAGATAATTTCATGGTTATTGCATGAAAAATAGTGCTTGTAACAACAAAAGGATCTTGTTTAGGATAAAGTGAAAAGAAGGACTCAGTATTTAGGAAATAAACCAATTCACATTAGTACGAAAAGCAAACTAAGATGAATGAGTCCTTTGGGTGATGAAACTAAACACATTTAAATTTTTAATAGTGCATCGACATGTTTGTTTTAATTAATATACTATGTAATTTAGTTATAAATGTTAATCTCATGATCATTGTGTCAAAAAGTGTGTTTGGGTACAAAAGACAAGTGTTCCAAACCAGAAATGTTCTGAGGGATTGTTTATTTTGGAATTCAACCAATTAACATCAATAAGAAACCCTAATGAACATCATGAACCCCATTGTTTAATTGTATTGAATGAATTGTACATATATGGACATTTTCTTCATGATGAATAGAGTTGTTAATAAGGAGACAAAAGATAATTTCATGGTTATTGCAACAAAAATAGTGCTTGTAACAACAAAAGGAGCGTGTTTAGCATAAAGTGAATAGAAGGACTCATTATTTCGGAAATAAACGACTTCACATTAGTTCAAAAAGCAAACTAAGATGAATGAGTCCATTGGGTGATGAAACTAAACACATTTAAATTTTCAATAGTTCATCTACATGTTTGTTGTAATTAATATACTGTGTAATTTAGTTCTAAATGTTAATCTCATGATCATTGTGTCAAAAAGTGTCTTTGGGACCAAAGGACGAGTTTTGAAACTAGAAATGTTCTAATGGAATGTTTATTTCGGAATTCAACCAATTAACATCAATATGAAACCCTAATGAACATCATGAACTCCGTTGTTTGATTGTATTGAATGAATTGTACAGATATGGACATTTTCTTCTTCATGAATAGAGTTGTTAATAAGCAGACATAAGATAATTTCATGGTTATTGCATGAAAAATAGTGCTTGTAACAACAAAAGGATCTTGTTTAGCATAAAGTGAAAAGAACGACTCATTATTTAGGAAATAAACCAATTCACATTAGTACGAAAAGCAAACTAAGATGAATGAGTCCTTTGGGTGATAAAACTAAACACATTTAAATTTTCAGTAGTGCATCGACATGTTTGTTTTAATTAATATACTATGTAATTTAGTTATAAATGTTAATCTAATGATCATTGTGTCAAAAAATGTGTTTGGGTACAAAAGACAAGTGTTCCAAACCAGAAATGTTCTGATGGATTGTTTATTTTGGAACTCAACCAATTAACATCAATAAGAAACCCTAATGAACATCATGAACCCCATTGTTTGATTGTACTGAATGAATTGTACAGATATGGACATTTTCTTCTTGATGAATAGAGTTGTTAATAAGGAGACAAAAGATAATTTCATGGTTATTGCATGAAAAATAGTGCTTGTAACAACAAAAGGAGCTTGTTTAGCATAAAGTGAATAGAAGGACTCATTATTTAGGAAGTAAACACAATCACTTTAGTACGAAAAGCAAACTAAGATGAATGAGTCCTTTGGGTGAAGAAACTAAACACATTTAAATTTTCAATAGTGCATCGACATGTTTGTTTTAATTAATATACTATGTAATTTAGTTATAAATGTTAATCTAATGATCATTGTGTCAAAAAATGTGTTTGGGTACAAAAGACAAGTGTTCCAAACCAGAAATGTTCTGATGGATTGTTTATTTTGGAACTCAACCAATTAACATCAATAAGAAACCCTAATGAACATCATGAACCCCATTGTTTGATTGTACTGAATGAATTGTACAGATATGGACATTTTCTTCTTGATGAATAGAGTTGTTAATAAGGAGACAAAAGATAATTTCATGGTTATTGCATGAAAAATAGTGCTTGTAACAACAAAAGGAGCTTGTTTAGCATAAAGTGAATAGAAGGACTCATTATTTAGGAAGTAAACACAATCACTTTAGTACGAAAAGCAAACTAAGATGAATGAGTCCTTTGGGTGAAGAAACTAAACACATTTAAATTTTCAATAGTGCATCGACATGTTTGTTTTAATTAATATACTATGTAATTTAGTTATAAATGTTAATCTAATGATCATTATGTCAAAAACTGTGTTTGGGTACAAAAGACAAGTGTTCCAAACCAGAAATGTTCTGATGGATTGTTTATTTTGGAATTCAACCAATTAACATCAATAAGAAACCCTAATGAACATCATGAACCTCATTGTTTGATTGTATTGAATGAATTGTACAGATATGGACATTTTCTTCTTGATGAATAGAGTTCTTAATAAGGAGACAAAAGATAATTTCATGGTTATTGCAACAAAAATAGTGCTTGTCACAACAAAAGGAGCGTGTTTAGCATAAAGTGAATAGAAGGACTCATTATTTCGGAAATAAACGACTTCGTATTGCTACGGAAAGCAAACTAAGATGAATGAGTCCTTTGGGTGATGAAACTAAACACATTTAAATTTTCAATAGTGCATCGACATGTTTGTTTTAATTAATATGCTATGTAAATTAGTTATAAATGTTAATCTAATGATCATTGTGTCAAAAAGTGTGTTTGGGTACAAAAGACAAGTGTTCCAAACCAGAAATGTTCTGATGGATTGTTTATTTTGGAATTCAACCAATTAACATCAATAAGAAACCCTAATGAACATCATGAACCCCATTGTTTGATTGTATTGAATGAATTGTACAGATATGGACATTTTCTTCTTGATGAATAGAGTTGTTAATAAGGAGACAAAAGATAATTTCATGGTTATTGCAACAAAAATGGAGCTTGTAACAACAAAAAGAGCGTGTTTAGCATAAAGTGAATAGAAGGACTCATTATTTCGGAAATAAAAGACTTCATATTAGTACGAAGAGCAAATTAAGATGAATGAGTCCTTTGGGTGATGAAACTAAACACATTTAAATTTTCAATAGTGCATCGACATGTTTGTTTTAATTAATATACTATGTAATTTAGCTATAAATGTTAATGTAATGATCATTATGTCAAAAAGTGTGTTTGGGTACAAAAGACAAGTGTTTCAAATAAGAAATGTTCTGATGGATTGCTTATTTTGGAATTCGACCAATTAACATCAATAAGAAAACCTAATGAAGATCATGAACCCCATTGTTTGATTGTATTGAAAGAATTGTTTAGATATGGACATTTTCTTCTTGATGAATAGTGTTGTTAATAAGGAGAGAAAAGATAATTTCATGGTAATTGCAAGAAAAATAGTGCTTGTAACAACAAAAGGAGCTTGTTTACCATAAAGTGAATAGAAGGACTCATTATTTAGGAAATAAACCAATTGACATTACTACGAAAAGCAAACTAAGATGAATGAGTCCTTTGGGTGATGAAACTAAACACATTTAAATTTTCAATAGTGCATCTATAAGTTTGTTTTAATTAATATACTATGTAATTTAGTTATAAATGTTAATCTCATGATCATTGTGTCAAAAAGTGTGTTTGGGTCAAAAAGACAACTGTTCCAAACCAGAAATGTTCTGAGGGATTGTTTATTTTCGAATTCAACCAATTAACATCAATAAGAAAACCTAATGAAGATCATTAACCCCATTGTTTGATTGTATTGAATGAATTGTATAGATATGGACATTTTCTTCTTGATGAATAGAGTTGTTAAAAAGGAGACAAAAGATAGTTTCTTGGTTATTGCAAGAAAAATAGTGCTTGTAACAACAAAAGGAGCTTGTTTAGCATAAAGTGAATATAAGGACTCATTATTTAGGAAATAAATCGAATCACTTTTATACAAAAAGCAAACTAAGATGAATGAGTCCTTTGGGTGATGAAACTAAACACATTTAAATTTTCAATAGTGCATCTACATGTTTGTTGTAATTAATATACTGTGTAATTTAGTTATAAATGTTAATCTCATGATCATTGTGTCAAAAAGTGTGTTTGGGTCCAAAAGACAACTGTTCCAAACCAGAAATTTTCTGAGGGATTGTTTATTTTGGAATTCAACCAATTAACATCAATAAGAAACCCTAATGAACATCATGAACCCCATTGTTTGATTGTATTGAATGAATTGTACAGATATGGACATTTTATCCTTCATGAATAGTGTTGTTAATAAGCAGACATAAGATAATTTCATGGTTATTGCATGAAAAATAGTGCTTGTAACAACAAAAGGATCTTGTTTAGCATAAAGTGAAAAGAAGGACTCAGTATTTAGGAAATAAACCAATTGACATTAGTTCGAAAGGCAAACTAAGATGAATGAGTCCTTTGGGTGATGAAACTAAACACATTTAAATTTTTGATAGTGCATCGACATGTTTGTTTTAATTAATATACTATGTAATTTAGTTATAAATGTTAATCTCATGATCATTGTGTCAAAAAGTGTGTTTGGGTACAAAAGACAAGTGTTCCAAACCAGAAATGTTCTGAGGGATTGTTTATTTTTGGAATTCAACCAATTAACATCAATAAGAAACCCTAATGAACATCATGAACCCTATTGTTTGACTGTATTTAATGAAATTGTTTAGATATGGACATTTTCTTCTTGATGAATAGAGTTGTTGATAAGGAGACAAAAGATAATTTCATGGTTATTGCAAGAAATATAGTGCTTGTAACAACAAAAAGAGCTTGTTTAGCATAAAGTGAATAGAAGGACTCATTATTTAGGAAATAAACCAATTCACATTAGTACGAAAAGCAAACTAAGATGAATGAGTCCTTTGGGTGATGAAACTAAACACATTTAAATTTTTAATAGTGCATCGACATGTTTGTTTTAATTAATATACTATGTAATTTAGTTATAAATGTTAATCTCATGATCATTGTGTCAAAAAGTGTGTTTGGGTCCAAAAGACAAGTGTTCCAAACCAGAAATGTTCTGAGGGACTGTTTATTTTGGAATTCAAGCAATTAACATCAATAAGAAATCCTAATGAACATCATGAACCCCATTGTTTGATTGTATTGAATGAATTGTATAGATATGGACATTTTCTTCTTGATGAATAGAGTTGTTAATAAGGAGACAAAAGATAAGTTCATGGTTATTGCAACAAAAATAGTGCTTGTAACAACAAAAGGAGCGTGTTTAGCATAAAGTGAATAGAAGGACTCATTATTTCGGAAATAAACGACTTCACATTAGTTCGAAAAGCAAACTAAGATGAATGAGTCCTTTGGGTGATGACACTAAACACATTTAAATTTTCAATAGTGCATCTACATGTTTGTTGTAATTAATATACTGTGTAATTTAGTTATAAATGTTAATCTCATGATCATTGTGTCAAAAAGTGTGTTTGGGTCCAAAAGACAACTGTTCGAAACTAGAAATGTTCTGAGGGATTGTTTATTTTGGAATTCAACCAATTAACATCAATAAGAAACCCTAATGAACATCATGAACCCCATTGTTTGATTGTATTGAATGAATTGTTTAGATATGGACATTTTCTTCTTGATGAATAGAGTTGTTAATAAGGAGAAAAAAGATGATCTCATGGTTATTGCATGAAAAATAGTGCTTGTAACAACAAAAGGAGCTTGTTTAGCATAAAGTGAATAGAAGGACTCATTAATTAGGAAATAAACCAATTCACTTTAGTACGAAAAGCAAACTAAGATGAATGAGTCCTTTGGGTGATGAAACTAAACACATTTAAATTTTCAATAATGCATCTACATGTTTATTTTAATTAATATACTATGTAATTTAGTTATAAATGTTAATCTAATGATCATTGTGTCAAAAAGTATGGTTGGGTCCAAAGGACAAGTGTTCCAAACCAGAAATGTTCTTTGTGATTGTTTATTTTGGAATTCAACCAATTAACATCAATAAGAAACCCTAATGAAGATCATGAACCCTATTGTTTGATTGTATTGAATGAATTGTTTAGATATGGACATTTTCTTCTTGATGAATAGAGTTGTTAATAAGGAGACAAAAGATGATCTCATGGGTATTGCATGAAAAATAGTGCTTGTAACAACAAAAGGAGCTTGTTTAGCATAAAGTGAATATAAGGACTCATTATTTAGGAAATAAATCGAATCACTTTTGTACAAAAAGCAAACTAAGATGAATGAGTCCTTTGGGTTATGAAACTAAACACATTTAAATTTTCAATAGTGCATCTACATGTTTGTTGTAATTAATATACTGTGTAATTTAGTTATAAATGTTAATCTCATGATCATTGTGTCAAAAAGTGTGTTTGGGTCCAAAAGACAACTGTTCCAAACCAGAAATTTTCTGAGGGATTGTTTATTTTGGAATTCAACCAATTAACATCAATAAGAAACCCTAATGAACATCATGAACCCCATTGTTTGATTGTATTGAATGAATTGTACAGATATGGACATTTTATCCTTCATGAATAGTGTTGTTAATAAGCAGACATAAGATAATTTCATGGTTATTGCATGAAAAATAGTGCTTGTAACAACAAAAGGATCTTGTTTAGCATAAAGTGAAAAGAAGGACTCAGTATTTAGGAAATAAACCAATTGACATTAGTTCGAAAGGCAAACTAAGATGAATGAGTCCTTTGGGTGATGAAACTAAACACATTTAAATTTTTGATAGTGCATCGACATGTTTGTTTTAATTAATATACTATGTAATTTAGTTATAAATGTTAATCTCATGATCATTGTGTCAAAAAGTGTGTTTGGGTACAAAAGACAAGTGTTCCAAACCAGAAATGTTCTGAGGGATTGTTTATTTTGGAATTCAACCAATTAACATCAATAAGAAACCCTAATGAACATCATGAACCCTATTGTTTGACTGTATTTAATGAATTGTTTAGATATGGACATTTTCTTCTTGATGAATAGAGTTGTTGATAAGGAGACAAAAGATAATTTCATGGTTATTGCAAGAAATATAGTGCTTGTAACGACAAAAAGAGCTTGTTTAGCATAAAGTGAATAGAAGGACTCATTATTTAGGAAATAAACCAATTCACATTAGTACGAAAAGCAAACTAACATGAATGAGTCCTTTGGGTGATGAAACTAAACACATTTAAATTTTTAATAGTGCATCGACATGTTTGTTTTAATTAATATACTATGTAATTTAGTTATAAATGTTAATCTCATGATCATTGTGTCAAAAAGTGTGTTTGGGTCCAAAAGACAAGTGTTCCAAACCAGAAATGTTCTGAGGGACTGTTTATTTTGGAATTCAAGCAATTAACATCAATAAGAAATCCTAATGAACATCATGAACCCCATTGTTTGATTGTATTGAATGAATTGTATAGATATGGACATTTTCTTCTTGATGAATAGAGTTGTTAATAAGGAGACAAAAGATAAGTTCATGGTTATTGCAACAAAAATAGTGCTTGTAACAACAAAAGGAGCGTGTTTAGCATAAAGTGAATAGAAGGACTCATTATTTCGGAAATAAACGACTTCACATTAGTTCGAAAAGCAAACTAAGATGAATGAGTCCTTTGGGTGATGACACTAAACACATTTAAATTTTCAATAGTGCATCTACATGTTTGTTGTAATTAATATACTGTGTAATTTAGTTATAAAATGTTAATCTCATGATCATTGTGTCAAAAAGTGTGTTTGGGTCCAAAAGACAACTGTTCGAAACTAGAAATGTTCTGAGGGATTGTTTATTTTGGAATTCAACCAATTAACATCAATAAGAAACCCTAATGAACATCATGAACCCCATTGTTTGATTGTATTGAATGAATTGTTTAGATATGGACATTTTCTTCTTGATGAATAGAGTTGTTAATAAGGAGAAAAAAGATTATCTCATGGTTATTGCATGAAAAATAGTGCTTGTAACAACAAAAGGAGCTTGTTTAGCATAAAGTGAATAGAAGGACTCATTAATTAGGAAATAAACCAATTCACTTTAGTACGAAAAGCAAACTAAGATGAATGAGTCCTTTGGGTGATGAAACTAAACACATTTAAATTTTCAATAATGCATCTACATGTTTATTTTAATTAATATACTATGTAATTTAGTTATAAATGTTAATCTAATGATCATTGTGTCAAAAAGTATGGTTGGGTCCAAAGGACAAGTGTTCCAAACCAGAAATGTTCTTTGTGGATTGTTTTATTTTGGAATTCAACCAATTAACATCAATAAGAAACCCTAATGAAGATCATGAACCCTATTGTTTGATTGTATTGAATGAATTGTTTAGATATGGACATTTTCTTCTTGATGAATAGAGTTGTTAATAAGGAGACAAAAGATGATCTCATGGGTATTGCATGAAAAAAATAGTGCTTGTAACAACAAAAGGAGCTTGTTTAGCATAAAGTGAATATAAGGACTCATTATTTAGGAAATAAATCGAATCACTTTTGTACAAAAAGCAAACTAAGATGAATGAGTCCTTTGGGTTATGAAACTAAACACATTTAAATTTTCAATAGTGCATCTACATGTTTGTTGTAATTAATATACTACTGTGTAATTTAGTTATAAATGTTAATCTCATGATCATTGTGTCAAAAAGTGTGTTTGGGTCCAAAAGACAACTGTTCCAAACCAGAAATTTTCTGAGGGATTGTTTATTTTGGAATTCAACCAATTAACATCAATAAGAAAACCCTAATGAACATCATGAACCCCATGTTTGTTTGATTGTATTGAATGAATTGTACAGATATGGACATTTTATCCTTCATGAATAGTGTTGTTAATAAGCAGACATAAGATAATTTCATGGTTATTGCATGAAAAATAGTGCTTGTAACAACAAAAGGATCTTGTTTAGCATAAAGTGAAAAGAAGGACTCAGTATTTAGGAAATAAACCAATTGACATTAGTTCGAAAGGCAAACTAAGATGAATGAGTCCTTTGGGTGATGAAACTAAACACATTTAAATTTTTGATAGTGCATCGACATGTTTGTTTTAATTAATATACTATGTAATTTAGTTATAAATGTTAATCTCATGATCATTGTGTCAAAAAGTGTGTGTTTGGGTACAAAAGACAAGTGTTCCAAACCAGAAATGTTCTGAGGGATTGTTTATTTTGGAATTCAACCAATTAACATCAATAAGAAACCCTAATGAACATCATGAACCCTATTGTTTGACTGTATTTAATGAATTGTTTAGATATGGACATTTTCTTCTTGATGAATAGAGTTGTTGATAAGGAGACAAAAGATAATTTCATGGTTATTGCAAGAAAAATAGTGCTTGTAACAACAAAAAGAGCTTGTTTAGCATAAAGTGAATAGAAGGACTCATTATTTAGGAAATAAACCAATTCACATTAGTACGAAAAGCAAACTAAGATGAATGAGTCCTTTGGGTGATGAAACTAAACACATTTAAATTTTTAATAGTGCATCGACATGTTTGTTTTAATTAATATACTATGTAATTTAGTTATAAATGTTAATCTCATGATCATTGTGTCAAAAAGTGTGTTTGGGTCCAAAAGACAAGTGTTCCAAACCAGAAATGTTCTGAGGGATTGTTTATTTTGGAATTCAAGCAATTAACATCAATAAGAAATCCTAATGAACATCATGAACCCCATTGTTTGATTGTATTGAATGAATTGTATAGATATGGACATTTTCTTCTTGATGAATAGAGTTGTTAATAAGGAGACAAAAGATAAGTTCATGGTTATTGCAACAAAAATAGTGCTTGTAACAACAAAAGGAGCTTGTTTAGCATAAAGTGAATAGAAGGACTCATTATTTCGGAAATAAACGACTTCACATTAGTTCGAAAAGCAAACTAAGATGAATGAGTCCTTTGGGTGATGACACTAAACACATTTAAATTTTCAATAGTGCATCTACATGTTTGTTTTAATTAATATACTATGTAATTTATTTTTAGTTATAAATGTTAATCTCATGATCATTGTGTCAAAAAGTGTGTTTGGGTCCAAAAGACAACTGTTCGAAACCAGAAATGTTCTGAGGGATTGTTTATTTTGGAATTCAACCAATTAACATCAATAAGAAACCCTAATGAACATCATGAACCCCATTGTTTGATTGTATTGAATGAATTGTTTAGATATGGACATTTTCTTCTTGATGAATAGAGTTGTTAATAAGGAGAAAAAAGATAATTTCATGGTTATTGCATGAAAAATAGTGCTTGTAACAACAAAAGGAGCTTGTTTAGCATAAAGTGAATAGAAGGACTCATTAATTTAGGAAATAAACCAATTCACTTTAGTACGAAAAAGCAAACTAAGATGAATGAGTCCTTTGGGTGATGAATGAAACTAAACACATTTAAATTTTCAATAGTGCATCGACATGTTTGTTTTAATTAATATACTATGTAATTTAGTTATAAATGTTAATCTCATGATCATTGTGTCAAAAAGTGTGTTTGGGTACAAAAGACAAGTGTTTCCAAACCAGAAATGTTCTGAGGGATTGTTTATTTTGGAATTCAACCAATTAACATCAATAAGAAACCCTAATGAACATCATGAACCCCATTGTTTGATTGTATTGAATGAATTGTACAGATATGGACATTTTCTTCTTGATGAATAGAGTTGTTAATAAGGAGACAAAAGATAATTTCATGGTTATTGCAACAAAAATAGTGCTTGTAACAACAAAAGGAGCTTGTTTAGCATAAAGTGAATAGAAGGACTCATTATTTAGGAAATAAACGACTTCACATTAGTACGAAAAGCAAACTAAGATGAATGAGTCCTTTGGGTGATGAAACTAAACACATTTAAATTTTCAATAGTGCATCGACATGTTTGTTTTAATTAATATACTATGTAATTTAGTTATAAATGTTAATCTCATGATCATTGTGTCAAAAAGTGTGTTTGGGTACAAAAGACAAGTGTTCCAAACTAGAAATGTTCTGATGGATTGTTTATTTTGGAAATTCAAACCAATTAACATCAATAAGAAACCCTAATGAACATCATGAACCCCATTGTTTGATTGTATTGAATGAATTGTACAGATATGGACATTTTCTTCTTGATGAATAGAGTTGTTAATAAGGAGACAAAAGATAATTTTCATGGTTATTGCATGAAAAATAGTGCTTGTAACAACAAAAGGATCTTGTTTAGCATAAAGTGAAAAGAAGGACTCATTATTTAGGAAATAAAACCAATTCACATTAGTACGAAAAGCAAACTAAGATGAATGAGTCCTTTGGGTGATGAAACTAAACACATTTAAAATTTTCAATAGTGCATCGACATGTTTGTTTTAATTAATATACTATGTAATTTAGTTATAAATGTTAATCTAATGATCATTGTGTCAAAAAGTGTGTTTGGGTACAAAAGACAAGTGTTCCAAACCAGAAATGTTCTGATGGATTGTTTATTTTTGGAATTCAACCAATTAACATCAATAAGAAACCCTAATGAACATCATGAACCCCATTGTTTGATTGTATTGAATGAATTGTTTAGATATGGACATTTTCTTCTTGATGAATAGAGTTGTTAATAAGGAGAGACAAAAGATAATTTCATGGTTATTGCATGAAAAAATAGTGCTTGTAACAACAAAAGGAGCTTGTTTAGCATAAAGTGAATAGAAGGACTCATTATTTAGGAAATAAACACAATTCACTTTAGTACGAAAAGCAAACTAAGATGAATGAGTCCTTTGGGTGATGAAACTAAACACATTTAAATTTTCAATAGTGCATCGACATGTTTGTTTTAATTAATATACTATGTAATTTAGTTATAAATGTTAATCTCATGATCATTGTGTCAAAAAAAGTGTGTTTGGGTACAAAAGACAAGTGTTCCAAACCAGAAATGTTCTGATGGATTGTTTATTTTGGAATTCAAACCAAATTAACATCAATAAGAAACCCTAATGAACATCATGAACCCCATTGTTTGATTGTATTGAATGAATTGTACAGATATGGACATTTTCTTCTTGATGAATAGAGTTGTTAATAAGGAGACAAAAGATAATTTCATGGTTATTGCATGAAAAATAGTGCTTGTAACAACAAAAGGAGCTTGTTTAGCATAAAGTGAATAGAAGGACTCATTATTTCGGAAATAAACCGACTTTCACATTTAGTACGAAAAGCAAACTAAGATGAATGAGTCCTTTGGGTGATGAAACTAAACACATTTAAATTTTCAATAGTGCATCGACATGTTTGTTTTAATTAATATACTATGTAATTTAGTTATAAATGTTAATCTAATGATCATTGTGTCAAAAAGTGTGTTTGGGTACAAAAGACAAGTGTTCCAAACCAGAAATGTTCTGATGGATTGTTTATTTTGGAATTCAACCAATTAACATCAATAAGAAACCCTAATGAACATCATGAACCCCATTGTTTGATTGTATTGAATGAATTGTTTAGATATGGACATTTTTTCTTCTTGATGAATAGAGTTGTTAATAAAAGGAGACAAAAGATAATTTCATGGTTATTGCAACAAAAATAGTGCTTGTAACAACAAAAAGAGCGTGTGTTTAGCATAAAGTGAATAGAAGGACTCATTATTTCGGAAATAAAAGACTTCATATTAGTACGAAAAGCAAACTAAGATGAATGAGTCCTTTGGGTGATGAAACTAAACACATTTAAATTTTCAATAGTGCATCGACATGTTTGTTTTAATTAATATACTATGTAATTTAGTTATAAATGTTAATCTAATGATCATTTATGTCAAAAAGTGTGTTTGGGTACAAAAAAGACAAGTGTTTCAAACCAGAAATGTTCTGAGGGATTGCTTATTTTGGAATTCAACCAATTAACATCAATAAGAAAACCTAATGAAGATCATGAACCCCATTGTTTGATTGTATTGAAAGAATTGTTTAGATATGGACATTTTCTTCTTGATGAATAGAGTGTTGTAAATAAGGAGACAAAAGATAATTTCATGGTTATTGCAAGAAAAATAGTGCTTGTAAACAACAAAAGGAGCTTGTTTAGCATAAAGTGAATAGAAGGACTCATTATTTAGGAAATAAACCAATTGACACATTAGTACGAAAAGCAAACTAAGATGAATGAGTCCTTTGGGTGATGAAACTAAACACATTTAAATTTTCAATAGTGCATCTACAAGTTTGTTTTAATTAATATACTATGTAATTTAGTTATAAATGTTAATCTCATGATCATTGTGTCAAAAAGTGTGTTTGGGTCAAAAAGACAACTGTTCCAAACCAGAAATGTTCTGAGGGATTGTTTATTTTGGAATTCAACCAATTAACATCAATAAGAAAACCTAATGAAGATCATGAACCCCATTGTTTGATTGTATTGAATGAATTGTATAGATATGGACATTTTCTTCTTGATGAATAGAGTTGTTAATAAGGAGACAAAAAGATAATTTCATGGTTATTGCAATGAAAAATAGTGCTTGTAACAACAAAAGGAGCTTGTTTAGCATAAAGTGAATATAAGGACTCATTATTTAGGAAATAAATCGAAATCACTTTTAGTACGAAAAGCAAACTAAGATGAATGAGTCCTTTGGGTGATGAAACTAAACACATTTAAATTTTCAATAGTGCATCTACATGTTTGTTTTAATTAATATACTGTGTAATTTAGTTATAAATGTTAATCTCATGATCATTGTGTCAAAAGGTGTGTTTGGGTCCAAAAGACAACTGTTCCAAACTAGAAAATTTCTGAGGGATTGTTTATTTTGCAATTCAACCAATTAACATCAATAAGAAACCCTAATGAACATCATGAACCCCATTGTTTGATTGTATTGAATGAATTGTACAGATATGGACATTTTTATCCTTCATGAATAGTGTTGTTAATAAGCAGACAAAAGATAATTTCATGGTTATTGCATGAAAAATAGTGCTTGTAACAACAAAAGGATCTTGTTTAGCATAAAGTGAAAAGAAGGACTCAGTATTTAGGAAATAAACCAATTCACATTAGTTCGAAAGCAAACTAAGATGAATGAGTCCTTTGGGTGATGAAACTAAACACATTTAAATTTTTGATAGTGCATCGACATGTTTGTTTTAATTAATATACTATGTAATTTAGTTATAAATGTTAATCTCATGATCATTGTGTCAAAAAGTGTGTTTGGGTACAAAAGACAAGTGTTCCAAACCAGAAATGTTCTGAGGGATTGTTTATTTTGGAATTCAACCAATTAACATCAATAAGAAACCCTAATGAACATCATGAACCCTATTGTTTGACTGTATTTAATGAATTGTTTAGATATGGACATTTTCTTCTTGATGATGAATAGAGTTGTTGATAAGGAGACAAAAGATAATTTCATGGTTATTGCAAGAAAAATAGTGCTTGTAACAACAAAAAGAGCTTGTTTAGCATAAAGTGAATAGAAGGACTCATTATTTAGGAAATAAACCAATTCACATTAGTACGAAAAGCAAACTAAGATGAATGAGTCCTTTGGGTGATGAAACTAAACACATTTAAATTTTTAATAGTGCATCGACATGTTTGTTTTAATTAATATACTATGTAATTTAGTTATAAATGTTAATCTCATGATCATTGTGTCAAAAAGTGTGTTTGGGTCCAAAAGACAAGTGTTCCAAACCAGAAATGTTCTGAGGGATTGTTTATTTTGGAATTCAAGCAATTAACATCAATAAGAAATCCTAATGAACATCATGAACCCCATTGTTTGATTGTATTGAATGAATTGTATAGATATGGACATTTTCTTCTTGATGAATAGAGTTGTTAATAAGGAGACAAAAGATAAGTTCATGGTTATTGCAACAAAAAATAGTGCTTGTAACAACAAAAGGAGCGTGTTTAGCATAAAGTGAATAGAAGGACTCATTATTTCGGAAATAAACGACTTCACATTAGTACGAAAAGCAAACTAAGATGAATGAGTCCTTTGGGTGATGACACTAAACACATTTAAATTTTCAATAGTGCATCTACATGTTTGTTGTAATTAATATACTGTGTAATTTAGTTATAAATGTTAATCTCATGATCATTGTGTCAAAAAGTGTGTTTGGGTACAAAAGACAACTGTTCCAAAACTAGAAATGTTCTGAGGGATTGTTTATTTTGGAATTCAACCAATTAACATCAATAAGAAACCCTAATGAACATCATGAACCCCATTGTTTGATTGTATTGAATGAATTGTTTAGATATGGACATTTTCTTCTTGATGAATAGAGTTGTTAATAAGGAGAAAAAAGATGATTTCATGGTTATTGCATGAAAAATAGTGCTTGTAACAACAAAAGGAGCTTGTTTAGCATAAAGTGAATAGAAGGACTCATTAATTTAGGAAATAAACCAATTCACTTTAGTACGAAAAGCAAACTAAGATGAATGAGTCCTTTGGGTGATGAAACTAAACACATTTAAATTTTCAATAATGCATCTACATGTTTGTTTTTAATTAATATACTATGTAATTTAGTTATAAATGTTAATCTAATGATCATTGTGTCAAAAAGTGTGGTTGGGTCCAAAGGACAAGTGTTCCAAACCAGAAATGTTCTTTGTGATTGTTTATTTTGGAATTCAAACCAATTAACATCAATAAGAAACCCTAATGAAGATCATGAACCCTATTGTTTGATTGTATTGAATGAATTGTTTAGATATGGACATTTTCTTCTTGATGAATAGAGTTGTTAATAAGGAGACAAAAGATGATCTCATGGGTATTGCATGAAAAATAGTGCTTGTAACAACAAAAGGAGCTTGTTTAGCATAAAGTGAATATAAGGACTCATTATTTAGGAAATAAATCGAATCACTTTTGTACAAAAAGCAAACTAAGATGAATGAGTCCTTTGGGTTATGAAACTAAACACATTTTAAATTTTCAATAGTGCATCTACATGTTTGTTGTAATTAATATACTGTGTAATTTAGTTATAAATGTTAATCTCATGATCATTGTGTCAAAAAGTGTGTTTGGGTCCAAAAGACAACTGTTCCAAACCAGAAATTTTCTGAGGGATTGTTTATTTTGGAATTCAACCAATTAACATCAATAAGAAACCCTAATGAACATCATGAACCCCATTGCTTGATTGTATTGAATGAATTGTACAGATATGGACATTTTCTCCTTCATGAATAGTGTTGTTAATAAGGAGACATAAGATAATTTCATGGTTATTGCATGAAAAATAGTGCTTGTAACAACAAAAGGATCTTGTTTAGCATAAAGTGAAAAGAAGGACTCAGTATTTAGGAAATAAACCAATTGACATTAGTTCGAAAGGCAAACTAAGATGAATGAGTCCTTTGGGTGATGAAACTAAACACATTTAAATTTTTGATAGTGCATCGACATGTTTGTTTTAATTAATATACTATGTAATTTAGTTATAAATGTTAATCTCATGATCATTGTGTCAAAAAGTGTGTTTGGGTACAAAAGACAAGTGTTCCAAACCAGAAATGTTCTGAGGGATTGTTTATTTTGGAAATTCAACCAATTAACATCAATAAGAAACCCTAATGAACATCATGAACCCTATTGTTTGACTGTATTTAATGAATTGTTTAGATATGGACATTTTCTTCTTGATGAATAGAGTTGTTGATAAGGAGACAAAAGATAATTTCATGGTTATTGCAAGAAATATAGTGCTTGTAACAACAAAAAGAGCTTGTTTAGCATAAAGTGAATAGAAGGACTCATTATTTAGGAAATAAACCAATTTCACATTAGTACGAAAAGCAAACTAAGATGAATGAGTCCTTTGGGTGATGAAACTAAACACATTTAAATTTTCAATAGTGCATTGACATGTTTGTTTTAATTAATATACTATGTAATTTAGTTATAAATGTTAATCTCATGATCATTGTGTCAAAAAGTGTGTTTGGGTCCAAAAGACAAGTGTTCCAAACCAGAAATGTTCTGAGGGACTGTTTATTTTGGAATTCAAGCAATTAACATCAATAAGAAATCCTAATGAACATCATGAACCCCATTGTTTGATTGTATTGAATGAATTGTATAGATATGGGACATTTTTCTTCTTGATGAATAGAGTTGTTAATAAGGAGACAAAAGATAATTTCATGGTTATTGCAACAAAAATAGTGCTTGTAACAACAAAAGGAGCGTGTTTAGCATAAAGTGAATAGAAGGACTCATTATTTCGGAAATAAACGACTTCACATTAGTTCGAAAAGCAAACTAAGATGAATGAGTCCTTTGGGTGATGACACTAAACACATTTAAATTTTCAATAGTGCATCTACATGTTTGTTGTAATTAATATACTGTGTAATTTAGTTATAAATGTTAATCTCATGATCATTGTGTCAAAAAGTGTGTTTGGGTCCAAAAGACAACTGTTCGAAACCAGAAATGTTCTGAGGGATTGTTTATTTTGGAATTCAACCAATTAACATCAATAAGAAACCCTAATGAACATCATGAACCCCATTGTTTGATTGTATTGAATGAATTGTTTAGAGATGGACATTTTCTTCTTGATGAATAGAGTTGTTAATAAGGAGAAAAAAGATGATCTCATGGTTATTGCATGAAAAATAGTGCTTGTAACAACAAAAGGAGCTTGTTTAGCATAAAGTGAATAGAAGGACTCATTAATTAGGAAATAAACCAATTCACTTTAGTACGAAAAGCAAACTAAGATGAATGAGTCCTTTGGGTGATGAAACTAAACACATTTAAATTTTCAATAATGCATCTACATGTTTATTTTAAATAATATACTATGTAATTTAGTTATAAATGTTAATCTAATGATCATTGTGTCAAAAAGTATGGTTGGGTCCAAAGGACAAGTGTTCCAAACCAGAAATGTTCTTTGTGATTGTTTATTTTGGAATTCAACCAATTAACATCAATAAGAAACCCTAATGAAGATCATGAACCCTATTGTTTGATTGTATTGAATGAATTGTTTAGATATGGACATTTTCTTCTTGATGAATAGAGTTGTTAATAAGGAGACAAAAGATGATCTCATGGGTATTGCATGAAAAATAGTGCTTGTAACAACAAAAGGAGCTTGTTTAGCATAAAGTGAATATAAGGACTCATTATTTAGGAAATAAATCGAATCACTTTTGTACAAAAAGCAAACTAAGATGAATGAGTCCTTTGGGTTATGAAACTAAACACATTTAAATTTTCAATAGTGCATCTACATGTTTGTTGTAATTAATATACTGTGTAATTTAGTTATAAATGTTAATCTCATGATCATTGTGTCAAAAAGTGTGTTTGGGTCCAAAAGACAACTGTTCCAAACCAGAAATTTTCTGAGGGATTGTTTATTTTGGAATTCAACCAATTAACATCAATAAGAAACCCTAATGAACATCATGAACCCCATTGTTTGATTGTATTGAATGAATTGTACAGATATGGACATTTTCTCCTTCATGAATAGTGTTGTTAATAAGGAGACATAAGATAATTTCATGGTTATTGCATGAAAAATAGTGCTTGTAACAACAAAAGGATCTTGTTTAGCATAAAGTGAAAAGAAGGACTCAGTATTTAGGAAATAAACCAATTGACATTAGTTCAAAAGGCAAACTAAGATGAATGAGTCCTTTGGGTGATGAAACTAAACTCATTTAAATTTTTAATAGTGCATCGACATGTTTGTTTTAATTAATATACTATGTAATTTAGTTATAAATGTTAATCTCATGATCATTGTGTCAAAAAGTGTGTTTGGGTCCAAAAGACAACTGTTCCAAACCAGAAATTTTCTGAGGGATTGTTTATTTTGGAATTCAACCAATTAACATCAATAAGAAACCCTAATGAACATCATGAACCCCATTGTTTGATTGTATTGAATGAATTGTACAGATATGGACATTTTCTCCTTCATGAATAGTGTTGTTAATAAGGAGACATAAGATAATTTCATGGTTATTGCATGAAAAATAGTGCTTGTAACAACAAAAGGATCTTGTTTAGCATAAAGTGAAAAGAAGGACTCAGTATTTAGGAAATAAACCAATTGACATTAGTTCGAAAGGCAAACTAAGATGAATGAGTCCTTTGGGTGATGAAACTAAACTCATTTAAATTTTTAATAGTGCATCGACATGTTTGTTTTTATTAATATACTATGTAATTTAGTTATAAATGTTAATCTCATGATCATTGTGTCAAAAAGTGTGTTTGGGTACAAAAGACAAGTGTTCCAAACCAGAAATGTTCTGAGGGAATGTTTATTTTGGAATTCAACCAATTAACATCAATAAGAAACCTTAATGAACATCATGAACCCTATTGTTTGACTGTATTTAATGAATTGTTTAGATATGGACATTTTCTTCTTGATGAATAGAGTTGTTGATAAGGAGACAAAAGATAATTTCATGGTTATTGCAAGAAATATAGTGCTTGTAACAACAAAAAGAGCTTGTTTAGCATAAAGTGAATAGAAGGACTCATTATTTAGGAAATAAACCAATTCACATTAGTACGAAAAGCAAACTAAGATGAATGAGTCCTTTGGGTGATGAAACTAAACACATTTAAATTTTCAATAGTGCATTGACATGTTTGTTTTAATTAATATACTATGTAATTTAGTTATAAATGTTAATCTCATGATCATTGTGTCAAAAAGTGTGTTTGGGTCCAAAAGACAAGTGTTCCAAACCAGAAATGTTCTGAGGGACTGTTTATTTTGGAATTCAAGCAATTAACATCAATAAGAAATCCTAATGAACATCATGAACCCCATTGTTTGATTGTATTGAATGAATTGTATAGATATGGACATTTTCTTCTTGATGAATAGAGTTGTTAATAAGGAGACAAAAGATAATTTCATGGTTATTGCAACAAAAATAGTGCTTGTAACAACAAAAGGAGCGTGTTTAGCATAAAGTGAATAGAAGGACTCATTATTTCGGAAATAAACGACTTCACATTAGTTCGAAAAGCAAACTAAGATGAATGAGTCCTTTGGGTGATGACACTAAACACATTTAAATTTTCAATAGTGCATCTACATGTTTGTTGTAATTAATATACTGTGTAATTTAGTTATAAATGTTAATCTCATGATCATTGTGTCAAAAAGTGTGTTTGGGTCCAAAAGACAACTGTTCGAAACCAGAAATGTTCTGAGGGATTGTTTATTTTGGAATTCAACCAATTAACATCAATAAGAAACCCTAATGAACATCATGAACCCCATTGTTTGATTGTATTGAATGAATTGTTTAGATATGGACATTTTCTTCTTGATGAATAGAATTGTTAATAAGGAGAAAAAAGATGATCTCATGGTTATTGCATGAAAAATAGTGCTTGTAACAACAAAAGGAGCTTGTTTAGCATAAAGTGAATAGAAGGACTCATTAATTAGGAAATAAACCAATTCACTTTAGTACGAAAAGCAAACTAAGATGAATGAGTCCTTTGGGTGATGAAACTAAACACATTTAAATTTTCAATAGTGCATCTATAAGTTTGTTTTAATTAATATACTATGTAATTTAGTTATAAATGTTAATCTCATGATCATTGTGTCAAAAAGTGTGTTTGGGTCAAAAAGACAACTGTTCCAAACCAGAAATGTTCTTTGTGATTGTTTATTTTGGAATTCAACCAATTAACATCAATAAGAAACCCTAATGAAGATCATGAACCCTATTGTTTGATTGTATTGAATGAATTGTTTAGATATGGACATTTTCTTCTTGATGAATAGAGTTGTTAATAAGGAGACAAAAGATGATCTCATGGGTATTGCATGAAAAATAGTGCTTGTAACAACAAAAGGAGCTTGTTTAGCATAAAGTGAATATAAGGACTCATTATTTAGGAAATAAATCGAATCACTTTTGTACAAAAAGCAAACTAAGATGAATGAGTCCTTTGGGTAATGAAACTAAACACATTTAAATTTTCAATAGTGCATCTACATGTTTGTTGTAATCAATATACTGTGTAATTTAGTTATAAATGTTAATCTCATGATCATTGTGTCAAAAAGTGTGTTTGGGTCCAAAAGACAACTGTTCCAAACCAGAAATTTTCTGAGGGATTGTTTATTTTGGAATTCAACCAATTAACATCAATAAGAAACCCTAATGAACATCATGAACCCCATTGTTTGATTGTATTGAATGAATTGTTTAGATATGGACATTTTCTTCTTGATGAATAGAGTTGTTAATAAGGAGAAAAAAGATGATCTCATGGTTATTGCATGAAAAATAGTGCTTGTAACAACAAAAGGAGCGTGTTTAGCATAAAGTGAATAGAAGGACTCATTATTTCGGAAATAAACGACTTCACATTAGTTCGAAAAGCAAACTAAGATGAATGAGTCCTTTGGGTGATGACACTAAACACATTTAAATTTTCAATAGTGCATCTACATGTTTGTTGTAATTAATATACTGTGTAATTTAGTTATAAATGTTAATCTCATGATCATTGTGTCAAAAAGTGTGTTTGGGTCCAAAAGACAACTGTTCGAAACCAGAAATGTTCTGAGGGATTGTTTATTTTGGAATTCAACCAATTAACATCAATAAGAAACCCTAATGAACATCATCATGAACCCCATTGTTTGATTGTATTGAATGAATTGTTTAGATATGGACATTTTCTTCTTGATGAATAGAGTTGTTAATAAGGAGAAAAAAGATGATCTCATGGTTATTGTATGAAAAATAGTGCTTGTAACAACAAAAGGAGCTTGTTTAGCATAAAGTGAATAGAAGGACTCATTAATTAGGAAATAAACCAATTCACTTTAGTACGAAAAGCAAACTAAGATGAATGAGTCCTTTGGGTGATGAAACTAAAACACATTTAAATTTTCAATAATGCATCTACATGTTTATTTTAATTAATATACTATGTAATTTAGTTATAAATGTTAATCTAATGATCATTGTGTCAAAAAGTATGTTTGGGTCCAAAGGACAAGTGTTCCAAACCAGAAATGTTCTTTGTGATTGTTTATTTTGGAATTCAACCAATTAACATCAATAAGAAACCCTAATGAAGATCATGAACCCTATTGTTTGATTGTATTGAATGAATTGTTTAGATATGGACATTTTCTTCTTGATGAATAGAGTTGTTAATAAGGAGACAAAAGATGATCTCATGGGTATTGCATGAAAAATAGTGCTTGTAACAACAAAAGGAGCTTGTTTAGCATAAAGTGAATATAAGGACTCATTATTTAGGAAATAAATCGAATCACTTTTGTACAAAAAGCAAACTAAGATGAATGAGTCCTTTGGGTGATGAAACTAAACACATTTAAATTTTCAATAGTGCATCTACATGTTTGTTGTAATCAATATACTGTGTAATTTAGTTATAAATGTTAATCTCATGATCATTGTGTCAAAAAGTGTGTTTGGGTCCAAAAGACAACTGTTCCAAACCAGAAATTTTCTGAGGGATTGTTTATTTTGGAATTCAACCAATTAACATCAATAAGAAAACCCTAATGAAACATCATGAACCCCATTGTTTGATTGTATTGAATGAATTGTACAGATATGGACATTTTCTCCTTCATGAATAGTGTTGTTAATAAGGAGACATAAGATAATTTCATGGTTATTGCATGAAAAATAGTGCTTGTAACAACAAAAGGATCTTGTTTAGCATAAAGTGAAAAGAAGGACTCAGTATTTCGGAAATAAACCAATTGACATTAGTTCGAAAGGCAAACTAAGATGAATGAGTCCTTTGGGTGATGAAACTAAACACATTTAAATTTTTAATAGTGCATCGACATGTTTGTTTTAATTAATATACTATGTAATTTAGTTATAAATGTTAATCTCATGATCATTGTGTCAAAAAGTGTGTTTGGGTACAAAAGACAAGTGTTCCAAACCAGAAATGTTCTGAGGGATTGTTTATTTTGGAATTCAACCAATTAACATCAATAAGAAACCCTAATGAACATCATGAACCCCATTGTTTGACTGTATTTAATGAATTGTTTAGATATGGACATTTTCTTCTTGATGAATAGAGTTGTTGATAAGGAGACAAAAGATAATTTCATGGTTATTGCAAGAAAAATAGTGCTTGTAACAACAAAAAGAGCTTGTTTAGCATAAAGTGAATAGAAGGACTCATTATTTAGGAAATAAACCAATTCACATTAGTACGAAAAGCAAACTAAGATGAATGAGTCCTTTGGGTGATGAAACTAAACACATTTAAATTTTCAATAGTGCATCGACATGTTTGTTTTAATTAATACACTATGTAATTTAGTTATAAATGTTAATCTCATGATCATTGTGTCAAAAAGTGTGTTTGGGTCCAAAAGACAAGTGTTCCAAACCAGAAATGTTCTGAGGGACTGTTTATTTTGGAATTCAAGCAATTAACATCAATAAGAAATCCTAATGAACATCATGAACCCCATTGTTTGATTGTATTGAATGAATTGTATAGATATGGACATTTTCTTCTTGATGAATAGAGTTGTTAATAAGGAGACAAAAGATAATTTCATGGTTATTGCAACAAAAATAGTGCTTGTAACAACAAAAGGAGCGTGTTTAGCATAAAGTGAATAGAAGGACTCATTATTTCGGAAATAAACGACTTCACATTAGTTCGAAAAGCAAACTAAGATGAATGAGTCCTTTGGGTGATGAAACTAAACACACATTTAAATTTTCAATAGTGCATCTACATGTTTGTTGTAATTAAATATACTGTGTAATTTAGTTATAAATGTTAATCTCATGATCATTGTGTCAAAAAGTGTGTTTGGGTCCAAAAAGACAAGTGTTCGAAAACCAGAAATGTTCTGAGGGATTGTTTATTTTGGAATTCAACCAATTAACATCAATAAGAAACCCTAATGAACATCATGAACCCCATTGTTTGATTGTATTGAATGAATTGTTTAGATATGGACATTTTCTTCTTGATGAATAGAGTTGTTAATAAGGGAGAAAAAAGATGATCTCATGGTTATTGCATGAAAAAATAGTGCTTGTAACAACAAAAGGAGCTTGTTTAGCATAAAGTGAAATAGAAGGACTCATTAATTAGGAAATAAACCAATTCACTTTAGTACGAAAAGCAAACTAAGATGAATGAGTCCTTTGGGTGATGAAACTAAACACATTTAAATTTTCAATAATGCATCTACATGTTTATTTTAATTAATATACTATGTAATTTAGTTATAAATGTTAATCTCATGATCATTGTGTCAAAAAGTGTGTTTGGGTCCAAAAGACAACTGTTCGAAACCAGAAATGTTCTGAGGGATTGTTTATTTTGGAATTCAACCAATTAACATCAATAAGAAACCCTAATGAACATCATGAACCCCATTGTTTGATTGTATTGAATGAATTGTTTAGATATGGACATTTTCTTCTTGATGAATAGAGTTGTTAATAAGCAGAAAAAAGATGATCTCATGGTTATTGCATGAAAAATAGTGCTTGTAACAACAAAAGGAGCTTGTTTAGCATAAAGTGAATAGAAGGACTCATTAATTAGGAAATAAACCAATTCACTTTAGTACGAAAAGCAAACTAAGATGAATGAGTCCTTTGGGTGATGAAACTAAACACATTTAAATTTTCAATAATGCATCTACATGTTTATTTTAATTAATATACTATGTAATTTAGTTATAAATGTTAATCTAATGATCATTGTGTCAAAAAGTATGTTTGGGTCCAAAGGACAAGTGTTCCAAACCAGAAATGTTCTTTGTGATTGTTTATTTTGGAATTCAACCAATTAACATCAATAAGAAACCCTAATGAAGATCATGAACCCTATTGTTTGATTGTATTGAATGAATTGTTTAGATATGGACATTTTCTTCTTGATGAATAGAGTTGTTAATAAGGAGACAAAAGATGATCTCATGGGTATTGCATGAAAAATAGTGCTTGTAACAACAAAAGGAGCTTGTTTAGCATAAAGTGAATATAAGGACTCATTATTTAGGAAATAAATCGAATCACTTTTGTACAAAAAGCAAACTAAGATGAATGAGTCCTTTGGGTGATGAAACTAAACACATTTAAATTTTCAATAGTGCATCTACATGTTTGTTGTAATCAATATACTGTGTAATTTAGTTATAAATGTTAATCTCATGATCATTGTGTCAAAAAGTGTGTTTGGGTCCAAAAGACAACTGTTCCAAACCAGAAATTTTCTGAGGGATTGTTTATTTTGGAATTCAACCAATTAACATCAATAAGAAACCCTAATGAACATCATGAACCCCATTGTTTGATTGTATTGAATGAATTGTACAGATATGGACATTTTCTCCTTCATGAATAGTGTTGTTAATAAGCAGACATAAGATAATTTCATGGTTATTGCATGAAAAATAGTGCTTGTAACAACAAAAGGATCTTGTTTAGCATAAAGTGAAAAGAAGGACTCAGTATTTCGGAAATAAACCAATTGACATTAGTTCGAAAGGCAAACTAAGATGAATGAGTCCTTTGGGTGATGAAACTAAACACATTTAAATTTTTAATAGTGCATCGACATGTTTGTTTTAATTAATATACTATGTAATTTAGTTATAAATGTTAATCTCATGATCATTGTGTCAAAAAGTGTGTTTGGGTACAAAAGACAAGTTTTCCAAACCAGAAATGTTCTGAGGGATTGTTTATTTTGGAATTCAACCAATTAACATCAATAAGAAACCCTAATGAACATCATGAACCCCATTGTTTGACTGTATTTAATGAATTGTTTAGATATGGACATTTTCTTCTTGATGAATAGAGTTGTTGATAAGGAGACAAAAGATAATTTCATGGTTATTGCAAGAAATATAGTGCTTGTAACAACAAAAAGAGCTTGTTTAGCATAAAGTGAATAGAAGGACTCATTATTTAGGAAATAAACCAATTCACATTAGTACGAAAAGCAAACTAAGATGAATGAGTCCTTTGGGTGATGAAACTAAACACATTTAAATTTTCAATAGTGCATCGACATGTTTGTTTTAATTAATACACTATGTAATTTAGTTATAAATGTTAATCTCATGATCATTGTGTCAAAAAGTGTGTTTGGGTCCAAAAGACAAGTGTTCCAAACCAGAAATGTTCTGAGGGACTGTTTATTTTGGAATTCAAGCAATTAACATCAATAAGAAATCCTAATGAACATCATGAACCCCATTGTTTGATTGTATTGAATGCATTGTATAGATATGGACATTTTCTTCTTGATGAATAGAGTTGTTAATAAGGAGACAAAAGATAATTTCATGGTTATTGCAACAAAAATAGTGCTTGTAACAACAAAAAGGAGCGTGTTTAGCATAAAGTGAATAGAAGGACTCATTATTTCGGAAATAAACGACTTCACATTAGTTCGACAAGCAAACTAAGATGAATGAGTCCTTTGGGTGATGACACTAAACACATTTAAATTTTCAATAGTGCATCTACATGTTTGTTGTAATTAATATACTGTGTAATTTAGTTATAAATGTTAATCTCATGATCATTGTGTCAAAAAGTGTGTTTGGGTCCAAAAGACAACTGTTCGAAACCAGAAATGTTCTGAGGGATTGTTTATTTTGCAATTCAACCAATTAACATCAATAAGAAACCCTAATGAACATCATGAACCCCATTGTTTGATTGTATTGAATGAATTGTTTAGATATGGACATTTTCTTCTTGATGAATAGAGTTGTTAATAAGGAGAAAAAGAGATGATTTCATGGTTATTGCATGAAAAATAGTGCTTGTAACAACAAAAAGGAGCTTGTTTAGCATAAAGTGAATAGAAGGACTCATTAATTAGGAAATAAACCAATTCACTTTAGTACGAAAAGCAAACTAAGATGAATGAGTCCTTTGGGTGATGAAACTAAACACATTTAAATTTTCAATAATGCATCTACATGTTTATTTTAATTAAATATACTATGTAATTTAGTTATAAATGTTTAATCTAATGATCATTGTGTCAAAAAGTGTGTTTGGGGTCCAAAGGACAAGTGTTCCAAACCAGAAATGTTCTTTGTGATTGTTTATTTTGGAATTCAAACCAATTAACATCAATAAGAAACCCTAATGAAGATCATGAAAACCCCTATTGTTTGATTGTATTGAATGAATTGTTTAGATATGGACATTTTTCTTCTTGATGAATAGAGTTGTTAATAAGGAGACAAAAGATGATCTCATGGGTATTGCATGAAAAATAGTGTGCTTGGTAACAACAAAAGGAGCTTGTTTTAGCATAAAGTGAATATAAGGACTCATTATTTAGGAAATAAATCGAATCACTTTTGTACAAAAAGCAAACTAAGATGAATGAGTCCTTTTGGGTGATGAAACTAAAAACACATTTAAATTTTCAATAGTGCATCTACATGTTTGTTGTAATTAATATACTGTGTAATTTAGTTATAAAATGTTAATCTCATGATCATTGTGTCAAAAAGTGTGTTTGGGTCCAAAAGACAAAGTGTTCCAAACCAGAAATTTTCTGAGGGATTGTTTATTTTGGAATTCAACCAATTAACATCAATAAGAAAAACCCTAATGAACATCATGAACCCCATTGTTTGATTGTATTGAATGAATTGTACAGATATGGACATTTTCTTCCTTCATGAATAGTGTTGTTAATAAGCAGACATAAGATAATTTCATGGTTATTGCATGAAAAATAGTGCTTGTAACAACAAAAGGAGCGTGTGTTTAGCATAAAGTGAATAGAAGGACTCATTATTTCGGAAATAAAAACGAACTTCACATTAGTTACGAAAAGCAAACTAAGATGAATGAGTCCTTTGGGTGATGAAACTAAACACATTTAAATTTTCAATAGTGCATCTACATGTTTGTTGTAATTAATATACTGTGTAAATTTAGTTATAAATGTTAATCTCATGATCATTGTGTCAAAAAGTGTGTTTGGGTCCAAAAGACAAGTGTTCCAAACCAGAAATGTTCTGAGGGATTGTTTATTTTGGAATTCAACCAATTAACATCAATAAGAAAACCCTAATGAAGATCATGAACCCCATTGTTTGACTGTTGTATTGAATGAATTTTATAGATATGGACATTTTCTTCTTGATGAATAGAGTTGTTAATAAGGAGACAAAAAGATAGTTTCATGGTTATTGCATGAAAAAATAGTGCTTGTAACAACAAAAGGAGCTTGTTTAGCATAAAGTGAATATAAGGACTCATTATTTAGGAAATAAATCGAATCACTTTTGTACGAAAAGCAAACTAAGATGAATGAGTCCTTTGGGTGATGAAACTAAACACATTTAAAATTTTCAATAGTGCATCTACATGTTTGTTTTAATTAATATACTGTGTAATTTAGTTATAAATGTTAATCTCATGATCATTGTGTCAAAAAGTGTGTTTTGGGACCAAAAGACAAGTGTTCCAAACCAGAAATGTTCTGATGGATTGTTTATTTCGGAATTCAACCAATTAACATCAATAAGAAAACCCTAATGAACATCATGAACCCCATTGTTTGATTGTATTGAATGAATTGTACAGATATGGACATTTTCTTCTTCATGAATAGAGTTGTTAATAAGGAGACAAAAGATAATTTCATGGTTATTGCATGAAAAATAGTGCTTGTAACAACAAAAGGAGCTTGTTTAGCATAAAGTGAATAGAAGGACTCATTATTTAGGAAATAAACCGAATCACCTTAGTACGAAAAGCAAACTAAGATGAATGAGTCCTTTGGGTGATGAAACTAAAACACATTTAAATTTTCAATAGTGCATCGACATGTTTGTTTTAATTAATATACTATGTAATTTAGTTATAAATGTTAATCTAATGATCATTGTGTCAAAAAGTGTGTTTGGGTACAAAAGACAAGTGTTCCAAACCAGAAATGTTCTGAGGGATTGTTTATTTTGGAATTCAACCAATTAACATCAATAAGAAAAGCTAACGAAGATCATGAACCCCATTGTTTGATTGTATTGAATGAATTGTATAGATATGGACATTTTCTTGTTGATGAATAGAGTTGTTAATAAGGAGACAAAAGATAATTTCATGGTTATTGCATGAAAAAATAGTGCTTGTAACAACAAAAAGAGCGCTTGTTTAGCATAAAGTGAATAGAAGGACTCATTATTTAGGAAATAAACCATTTCACTTTAGTACGAAAAGCAAACTAAGATGAATGAGTCCTTTGGGTGATGAAACTAAACACATTTAAATTTTCAATAGTGCATCTACATGTTTGTTTTAATTAATATACTATGTAATTTAGTTATAAATGTTAATCTCATGATCATTGTGTCAAAAAGTGTGTTTTGGGTCCAAAAGACAACTGTTCCAAACCAGAAATGTTCTGATGGATTGTTTATTTTGGAATTCAACCAATTAACATCAATAAGAAAACCTAATGAAGATCATGAACCCCATTGTTTGATTGTATTGAATGAATTGTATAGATATGGACATTTTTCTTCTTGATGAATAGAGTTGTTAATAAGGAGAGACAAAAGATAATTTCATGGTTATTGCATGAAAAATAGTGCTTGTAACAACAAAAGGAGCTTGTTTAGCATAAAGTGAATAGAAGGACTCATTATTTAGGAAATAAACCAATTCACTTTAGTACGAAAAGCAAACTAAGATGAATGAGTCCTTTGGGTGATGAAACTAAACACATTTAAATTTTCAATAGTGCATCTACATGTTTGTTGTAATTAATATACTGTGTAATTTTGTTATAAATGTTAATCTCATGATCATTGTGTCAAAAAGTGTGTTTGGGTACGAAAGACAAGTGTTCCAAACCAGAAATGTTCTAATGGATTGTTTATTTTGGAATTCAACCAATTAACATCAATAAGAAAACCCTAATGAACATCATGAACCCCATTGTTTAATTGTATTGAATGAATTGTACAGATATGGACATTTTCTTTCTTGATGAATAGAGTTGTTAATAAGGAGACAAAAGATAATTTCATGGTTATTGCATGAAAAATAGTGCTTGTAACAACAAAGGGAGCTTGTTTAGCATAAAGTGAATAGAAGGACTCATTATTTAGGAAATAAACGACATTCACATTAGTACGAAAAGCAAACTAAGATGAATGAGTCCTTTGGGTGATGAAACTAAACACATTTAAATTTTCAATAGTGCATCTACATGTTTGTTTTGTAATTAATATACTATGTGTAATTTAGTTATAAATGTTAATCTCATGATCATTGTGTCAAAAAAGTGTGTTTTGGGTACAAAAGACAAGTGTTCCAAACCAGAAATGTTCTGATGGATTGTTTATTTTGGAATTCAACCAATTAACATCAATAAGAAACCCTAATGAACATCATGAACCCCCATTGTTTTGATTGTATTGAATGAATTGTACAGATATGGACATTTTCTTCTTGATGAATAGAGTTGTTAATAAGGAGACAAAAGATAATTTCATGGTTATTGCATGAAAAATAGTGCTTGTAACAACAAAAGGAGCTTGTTTAGCATAAAGTGAAATAGAAGGACTCATTATTTAGGAAATAAACCAATTCACATTAGTACGAAAAAGCAAACTAAGATGAATGAGTCCTTTGGGTGATGAAACTAAACACATTTAAATTTTCAATAGTGCATCGACATGTTTGTTTTAATTAATATACTATGTAATTTAGTTATAAATGTTAATCTCATGATCATTGTGTCAAAAAGTGTGTTTTGGGTACAAAAGACAAGTGTTCCAAACCAGAAAATGTTCTGAGGGATTGTTTATTTTGGAATTCAACCAATTAACATCAATAAGAAACCCTAATGAACATCATGAACCCCATTGTTTGATTGTATTGAATGAATTGTATAGATATGGACATTTTCTTCTTGATGAATAGAGTTGTTAATAAGGAGACAAAAGATAATTTCATGGTTATTGCATGCAACAAAAATAGTGCTTGTAACAACAAAAGGAGCTTGTTTAGCATAAAGTGAATAGAAGGACTCATTATTTAGGAAATAAACGAATTCACATTAGTACGAAAAGCAAACTAAGATGAATGAGTCCTTTGGGTGATGAAAACTAAACACATTTAAATTTTCAATAGTGCATCGACATGTTTGTTTTAATTAATATACTATGTAATTTAGTTATAAATGTTAATCTCATGATCATTGTGTCAAAAAGTGTGTTTGGGTACAAAAGACAAGTGTTCCAAACCAGAAAAGAAATGTTCTGAGGGATTGTTTATTTTGGAATTCAACCAATTAACATCAATAAGAAAACCTAATGAAGATCATGAACCCCATTGTTTGATTGTATTGAATGAATTGTATAGATATGGACATTTTCTTCTTGATGAATAGAGTTGTTAATAAGGAGACAAAAGATAATTTCATGGTTATTGCATGAAAAAAATAGTGCTTGTAACAACAAAAGGAGCTTGTTTAGCATAAAGTGAATAGAAGGACTCATTATTTAGGAAATAAACCAATTCACATTAGTACGAAAAGCAAACTAAGATGAATGAGTCCTTTGGGTGATGAAACTAAACACATTTAAAATTTTCAATAGTGCATCTACATGTTTGTTTTAATTAATATACTATGTAATTTAGTTATAAATGTTAATCTCATGATCATTGTGTCAAAAAAGTGTGTTTGGGTACAAAAAGACAAGTGTTCCAAACCAGAAATGTTCTGAGGGATTGTTTATTTTGGAATTCAACCAATTAACATCAATAAAGAAACCCTAATGAACATCATGAACCCCATTGTTTGATTGTATTGAATGAATTGTACAGATATGGACATTTTTCTTCTTGATGAATAGAGTTGTTAATAAGGAGACAAAAGATAATTTCATGGTTATTGCAAGAAAAATAGTGCTTGTAACAACAAAAGTAGCGTGTTTAGCATAAAGTGAATAGAAGGACTCATTATTTCGGAAATAAAACGACTTCACATTAGTACGAAAAAGCAAACTAAGATGAATGAGTCCTTTGGGTGATGAAACTAAAACACATTTAAATTTTCAATAGTGCATCTACATGTTTTGTTGTAATTAATATACTGTGTAATTTAGTTATAAATGTTAATCTCATGATCATTGTGTCAAAAAGTGTGTTTTGGGACCAAAAGACAAGTGTTCCAAAAACCAGAAATGTTCTGATGGATTGTTTATTTTTGGAATTCAACCAATTAACATCAATAAGAAAACCTAATGAACATCATGAACCCCATTGTTTGATTGTATTGAATGAATTGTACAGATATGGACATTTTTTCTTCAATGAAAATGAATAGAGTTGTTGTAAATAAGATAGACACAAAAGATAATTTCATGGTTATTGCATGAAAAATAGTGCTTGTAACAACAAAAGGAGCTTGTTTAGCATAAAGTGAATAGAAGGACTCATTATTTAGGAAATAAACCATTTCACTTTAGTACGAAAAGCAAACTAAGATGAATGAGTCCTTTGGGTGATGAAACTAAACACATTTAAATTTTCAATAGTGCATCTACATGTTTGTTTTAATTAATATACTATGTAATAATTTAGTTATAAATGTTAATCTCATGATCATTGTGTCAAAAAGTGTGTTTGGGTCCAAAAGACAAGTGTTCCAAACCAGAAAATGTTCTGTATGGATTGTTTATTTTGGAATTCAACCAATTAACATCAATAAGAAACCCTAATGAACATCATGAACCCCATTGTTTGATTGTATTTGAATGAATTGTTTAGATATGGACATTTTCTTCATGATGAATAGAGTTGTTAATAAGGAGACAAAAGATAATTTCATGGTTATTGCATGAAAAATAGTGCTTGTAACAACAAAAGGAGCTTGTTTAGCATAAAGTGAATAGAAGGACTCATTATTTTAGGAAATATAACGACTTCACATTAGTTCGAAAAGCAAAACTAAGATGAATGAGTCCTTTGGGTGATGACACTAAACACATTTAAATTTTCAATAGTGCATCTACATGTTTGTTGTAATTAAATATACTGTGTAATTTAGTTATAAATGTTAATCTCATGATCATTGTGTCAAAAAGTGTGTCTTTGGGTCCAAAAGACGAGTGTTCCAAACCAGAAATGTTCTGATGGATTGTTTATTTTGGAATTCAACCAATTAACATCAATAAGAAACCCTAATGAACTTCATGAACCCCATTGTTTGATTGTATTGAATGAATTGTACAGATATGGACATTTTCTCCTTCATGAATAGTGTTGTTAATAAGCAGACAAAGATAATTTCATGGTTATTGCATGAAAAAATAGTGCTTGTAACAACAAAAGGATCTTGTTTAGGATAAAGTGAAAAGAAGGACTCAGTATTTAGGAAATAAACCAATTCACATTAGTACGAAAAGCAAACTAAGATGAATGAGTCCTTTGGGTGATGAAACTAAACACATTTAAATTTTTAATAGTGCATCGACATGTTTTTTTTTAATTAATATACTATGTAATTTAGTTATAAATGTTAATCTCATGATCATTGTGTCAAAAAAGTGTGTTTGGGTACAAAAGACAAGTGTTCCAAACCAGAAATGTTCTGAGGGATTGTTTATTTTGGAATTCAACCAATTAACATCAATAAGAAACCCTAATGAACATCATGAACCCCATTGTTTAATTGTATTGAATGAATTGTACATATATGGACATTTTCTTCATGATGAATAGAGTTGTTAATAAGGAGACAAAAGATAATTTCATGGTTATTGCAACAAAAATAGTGCTTGTAACAACAAAAGGAGCGTGTTTAGCATAAAGTGAATAGAAGGACTCATTATTTCGGAAATAAACGACTTCACATTAGTTCAAAAAGCAAACTAAGATGAATGAGTCCATTGGGTGATGAAACTAAACACATTTAAATTTTCAATAGTGCATCTACATGTTTGTTGTAATTAATATACTGTGTAATTTAGTTCTAAATGTTAATCTCATGATCATTGTGTCAAAAAGTGTCTTTGGGACCAAAGGACGAGTTTTCAAACTAGAAATGTTCTAATGGAATGCTTATTTCGTAATTCAACCAATTAACATCAATAAGAAACCCTAATGAACATCATGAACTCCGTTGTTTGATTGTATTGAATGAATTGTACAGATATGGACATTTTCTTCTTCATGAATAGAGTTGTTAATAAGCAGACATAAGATAATTTCATGGTTATTGCATGAAAAATAGTGCTTGTAACAACAAAAGGATCTTGTTTAGCATAAAGTGAAAAGAACGACTCATTATTTAGGAAATAAACCAATTCACATTAGTACGAAAAGCAAACTAAGATGAATGAGTCCTTTGGGTGATAAAACTAAACACATTTAAATTTTCAGTAGTGCATCGACATGTTTGTTTTAATTAATATACTATGTAATTTAGTTATAAATGTTAATCTAATGATCATTGTGTCAAAAAATGTGTTTGGGTACAAAAGACAAGTGTGTTCCAAACCAGAAATGTTCTGATGGATTTGTTTATTTTGGAACTCAACCAATTAACATCAATAAGAAACCCTAATGAACATCATGAACCCCATTGTTTGATTGTATTGAATGAATTGTACAGATATGGACATTTTCTTCTTGATGAATAGAGTTGTTAATAAGGAGACAAAAGATAATTTCATGGTTATTGCATGAAAAATAGTGCTTGTAACAACAAAAGGAGCTTGTTTAGCATAAAGTGAATAGAAGGACTCATTATTTAGGAAATAAACCCAATCACTTTAGTACGAAAAGCAAACTAAGATGAATGAGTCCTTTGGGTGAAGAAACTAAACACATTTAAATTTTCAATAGTGCATCGACATGTTTGTTTTAATTAATATACTATGTAATTTAGTTATAAATGTTAATCTAATGATCATTATGTCAAAAACTGTGTTTGGGTACAAAAGACAAGTGTTCCAAACCAGAAATGTTCTGATGGATTGTTTATTTTGGAATTCAACCAATTAACATCAATAAAGAAACCCTAATGAACATCATGAACCCCATTGTTTGATTGTATTGAATGAATTGTACAGAGATGGACATTTTTTCTTCTTGATGAATAGAGTTGTTAATAAGGAGACAAAAGATAATTTCATGGTTATTGCAACAAAAATAGTGCTTGTCACAACAAAAGGAGCGTGTTTAGCATAAAGTGAATAGAAGGACTCATTATTTCGGAAATAAACGACTTCATATTGCTACGGAAAGCAAACTAAGATGAATGAGTCCTTTGGGTGATGAAACTAAACACATTTAAATTTTCAATAGTGCATCGACATGTTTGTTTTAATTAATATGCTATGTAAATTAGTTATAAATGTTAATCTAATGATCATTGTGTCAAAAAGTGTGTTTGGGTACAAAAGACAAGTGTTCCAAACCAGAAATGTTCTGATGGATTGTTTATTTTGGAATTCAACCAATTAACATCAATAAGAAACCCTAATGAACATCATGAACCCCATTGTTTGATTGTATTGAATGAATTGTACAGATATGGACATTTTCTTCTTGATGAATAGAGTTGTTAATAAGGAGACAAAAGATAATTTCATGGTTATTGCAACAAAAATAGAGCTTGTAACAACAAAAAGAGCGTGTTTAGCATAAAGTGAATAGAAGGACTCATTATTTCGGAAATAAAAGACATCATATTAGTACGAAGAGCAAACTAAGATGAATGAGTCCTTTGGGTGATGAAACTAAACACATTTAAATTTTCAATAGTGCATCGACATGTTTGTTTTAATTAATATACTATGTAATTTAGCTATAAATGTTAATGTAATGATCATTATGTCAAAAAGTGTGTTTGGGTACAAAAATCAAGTGTTTCAAATAAGAAATGTTCTGATGGATTGCTTATTTTGGAATTCGACCAATTAACATCAATAAGAAAACCTAATGAAGATCATGAACCCCATTGTTTGATTGTATTGAAAGAATTGTTTAGATATGGACATTTTCTTCTTGATGAATAGTGTTGTTAATAAGGAGAGAAAAGATAATTTCATGGTAATTGCAAGAAAAATAGTGCTTGTAACAACAAAAGGAGCTTGTTTACCATAAAGTGAATAGAAGGACTCATTATTTAGGAAATAAACCAATTCACATTACTACGAAAAGCAAACTAAGATGAATGAGTCCTTTGGGTGATGAAACTAAACACATTTAAATTTTCAATAGTGCATCTACAAGTTTGTTTTAATTAATATACTATGTAATTTAGTTATAAATGTTAATCTGATGATCATTGTGTCAAAAAGTGTGTTTGGGTCAAAAAGACAACTGTTCTAAACCAGAAATGTTGTGAGGGATTGTTTATTTTCGAATTCAACCAATTAACATCAATAAGAAAACCTAATGAAGATCATTAACCCCATTGTTTGATTGTATTGAATGAATTGTATAGATATGGACATTTTCTTCTTGATGAATAGAGTTGTTAATAAGGAGACAAAAGATAGTTTCTTGGTTATTGCAAGAAAAATAGTGCTTGTAACAACAAAAGGAGCTTGTTTAGCATAAAGTGAATATAAGGACTCATTATTTAGGAAATAAATCGAATCACTTTTGTACTAAAAGAAAACTAAGATGAATGAGTCCTTTGGGTGATGAAACTAAACACATTTAAATTTTCAATAGTGCATCAACATGTTTGTTGTAATTAATATACTGTGTAATTTAGTTATAAATGTTAATCTCATGATCATTGTGTCAAAAAGTGTGTTTGGGTCCAAAAGACAACTGTTCCAAACCAGAAATTTTCTGAGGGATTGTTTATTTTGGAATTCAACCAATTAACATCAATCAGAAACCCTAATGAACATCATGAACCCCATTGTTTGATTGTATTGAATGAATTGTACAGATATGGACATTTTCTCCTTCATGAATAGTGTTGTTAATAAGCAGACATAAGATAATTTCATGGTTATTGCATGAAAAATAGTGCTTGTAACAACAAAAGGATCTTGTTTAGCATAAAGTGAAAAGAAGGACTCAGTATTTAGGAAATAAACCAATTGACATTAGTTCGAAAGGCAAACTAAGATGAATGAGTCCTTTGGGTGATGAAACTAAACACATTTAAATTTTTAATAGTGCATCGACATGTTTGTTTTAATTAATATACTATGTAATTTAGTTATAAATGTTAATCTCATGATCATTGTGTCAAAAAGTGTGTTTGGGTACAAAAAAAGACAAGTGTTCCAAACCAGAAATGTTCTGAGGGATTGTTTATTTTGGAATTCAACCAATTAACATCAATAAGAAACCCTAATGAACATCATGAACCCTATTGTTTGACTGTATTTAATGAATTGTTTAGATATGGACATTTTCTTCTTGATGAATAGAGTTGTTGATAAGGAGACAAAAGATAATTTCATGGTTATTGCAAGAAAAATAGTGCTTGTAACAACAAAAAGAGCTTGTTTAGCATAAAGTGAATAGAAGGACTCATTATTTAGGAAATAAACCACTTCACATTAGTAAGAAAAGCAAACTAAGATGAATGAGTCCTTTGGGTGATGAAACTAAACACATTTAAATTTTCAATAGTGCATCTACATGTTTGTTGTAATTAATGTACTATATAATTTAGTTATAAATGTTAATCTCATGATCATTGTGTCGAAAAGTGTGTTTGGGTCCAAAAGACAACTGTTCCAAACCAGAAATGTTCTGAGGGATTGTTTATTTTGGAATTCAACCAATTAACATCAATAAGAAAACCTAACGAAGATCACGAACCCCATTGTTTGATTGTATTGAATGAATTATATAGATATGGACATTTTCTTCATGATGAATAGAGTTGTTAATAAGGAGACAAAATATAATTTCATGGTTATTGCATGAAAAATAGTGCTTGTAACAACAAAAGGAGCTTGTTTAGCATAAAGTGAATATACGGACTCATTATTTAGGAAATAAACCAATTCACTTTAGTACGAAAAGCAAACTAAGATGAATGAGTCCTTTGGGTGATGAATTTAAACACATTTAAATTTTCAATAGTGCATCTACATGTTTGTTGTAAGTAATATATTGTGTAATTTAGTTATAAATGTTAATCTCATGATCATTGTGTCAAAAAGTGTGTTTGGGTACAAAAGACAAGTGTTCCAAACCAGAAATGTTCTGAGGGATTGTTTATTTTGGAATTCAACCAATTAACATCAATAAGAAACCCTAATGAACATCATGAACCCCATTGTTTAATTGTATTGAATGAATTGTACAGATATGGACATTTTCTTCTTGATGAATAGAGTTGTTAATAAGGAGACAAAAGATAATTTCATGGTTATTGCAACAAAAATAGTGCTTGTAACAACAAAAGGAGCGTGTTTAACATAAAGTGAATAGAAGGACTCATTATTTCGGAAATAAACGACTTCACATTAGTTCGAAAAGCAAACTAAGATGAATGAGTCCTTTGGGTGATGAAACTAAACACATTTAAATTTTCAATAGTGCATCTACATGTTTGTTGTAATTAATATACTGTGTAATTTAGTTATAAATGTTAATCTCATGATCATTGTGTCAAAAAGTGTCTTTGGGACCAAAGGACGAGTGTTCCAAACCAGAAATGTTCTAATGGAATGTTTATTTCGGAATTCAACCAATTAACATCAATAAGAAACCCTAATGAACATCATGAACCCCATTGTTTGATTGTATTGAATGAATTGTACAGATATGGACATTTTCTTCATGATGAATAGAGTTGTTAATAAGCAGACATAAGATAATTTCATGGTTATTGCAATGAAAAATAGTGCTTGTTGTAACAACAAAAGGATCTTGTTTAGCATAAAGTGAAAAGAAGGACTCAGTATTTAGGAAATAAACCAATTCACATTAGTACGAAAAGCAAACTAAGATGAATGAGTCCTTTGGGTGATGAAACTAAACACATTTAAATTTTTAATAGTGCATCGACATGTTTGTTTTAATTAATATACTATGTAATTTAGTTATAAATGTTAATCTCATGATCATTGTGTCAAAAAGTGTGTTTGGGTACAAAAGACAAGTGTTCCAAACCAGAAATGTTCTGATGGATTGTTTATTTTGGAATTCAACCAATTAACATCAATAAGAAACCCTAATGAACATCATGAACCCCATTGTTTAATTGTATTGAATGAATTGTACAGATATGGACATTTTCTTCATGATGAATAGAGTTGTTAATAAGGAGACAAAAGATAATTTCATGGTTATTGCAACAAAAATAGTGCTTGTAACAACAAAAGGAGCGTGTTTAGCATAAAGTGAATAGAAGGACTCATTATTTAGGAAATAAACCAATTCACATTAGTACGAAAAGCAAACTAAGATGAATGAGTCCTTTGGGTGATAAAACTAAACACATTTAAATTTTCAGTAGTGCATCGACATGTTTGTTTTAATTAATATACTATGTAATTTAGTTATAAATGTTAATCTAATGATCATTATGTCAAAAACTGTGTTTGGGTACAAAAGACAAGTGTTCCAAACCAGAAATGTTCTGATGGATTGTTTATTTTGGAACTCAACCAATTAACATCAATAAGAAACCCTAATGAACATCATGAACCCCATTGTTTGATTGTATTGAATGAATTGTTTAGATATGGACATTTTCTTCTTGATGAATAGAGTTGTTAATAAGGAGACAAAAGATAATTTCATGGTTATTGCAACAAAAATAGTGCTTGTAACAACAAAAGGAGCGTGTTTAGCATAAAGTGAATAGAAGGACTCATTATTTCGGAAATAAACGACTTCACATTAGTTCGAAAAGCAAACTAAGATGAATGAGTCCTTTGGGTGATGAAACTAAACACATTTAAATTTTCAATAGTGCATCTACATGTTTGTTGTAATTAATATACTGTGTAATTTAGTTATAAATGTTAATCTCATGATCATTGTGTCAAAAAGTGTGTTTGGGTACAAAAGACAAGTGTTCCAAACCAGAAATGTTCTGATGGATTGTTTATTTTGGAATTCAACCAATTAACATCAATAAGAAACCCTAATGAACATCATGAACTCCGTTGTTTGATTGTATTGAATGAATTGTACAGATATGGACATTTTCTTCTTCATGAATAGAGTTGTTAATAAGCAGACATAAGATAATTTCATGGTTATTGCATGAAAAATAGTGCTTGTAACAACAAAAGGATCTTGTTTAGCATAAAGTGAAAAGAACGACTCATTATTTAGGAAATAAACCAATTCACATTAGTACGAAAAGCAAACTAAGATGAATGAGTCCTTTGGGTGATAAAACTAAACACATTTAAATTTTTAGTAGTGCATCGACATGTTTGTTTTAATTAATATACTATGTAATTTAGTTATAAATGTTAATCTAATGATCATTGTGTCAAAAAATGTGTTTGGGTACAAAAGACAAGTGTTCCAAACCAGAAATGTTCTGATGGATTGTTTATTTTGGAACTCAACCAATTAACATCAATAAGAAACCCTAATGAACATCATGAACCCCATTGTTTGATTGTATTGAATGAATTGTACAGATATGGACATTTTCTTCTTGATGAATAGAGTTGTTAATAAGGAGACAAAAGATAATTTCATGGTTATTGCATGAAAAATAGTGCTTGTAACAACAAAAGGATCTTGTTTAGCATAAAGTGAAAAGAACGACTCATTATTTAGGAAATAAACCAATTCACATTAGTACGAAAAGCAAACTAAGATGAATGAGTCCTTTGGGTGATAAAACTAAACACATTTAAATTTTTAGTAGTGCATCGACATGTTTGTTTTAATTAATATACTATGTAATTTAGTTATAAATGTTAATCTAATGATCATTGTGTCAAAAAATGTGTTTGGGTACAAAAGACAAGTGTTCCAAACCAGAAATGTTCTGATGGATTGTTTATTTTGGAACTCAACCAATTAACATCAATAAGAAACCCTAATGAACATCATGAACCCCATTGTTTGATTGTATTGAATGAATTGTACAGATATGGACATTTTCTTCTTGATGAATAGAGTTGTTAATAAGGAGGCAAAAGATAATTTCATGGTTATTGCAACAAAAATAGAGCTTGTAACAACAAAAAGAGCGTGTTTAGCATAAAGTGAATAGAAGGACTCATTATTTCGGAAATAAAAGACTTCATATTAGTACGAAGAGCAAACTAAGATGAATGAGTCCTTTGGGTGATGAAACTAAACACATTTAATTTTCAAATAGTGCATCGACATGTTTTTGTTTTAATTAATATACTATGTAATTTAGCTATAAATGTTAATGTAATGATCATTATGTCAAAAAGTGTGTTTGGGTACAAAAGACAAGTGTTTCAAATAAGAAATGTTCTGATGGATTGCTTATTTTGGAATTCGACCAATTAACATCAATAAGAAAACCTAATGAAGATCATGAACCCCATTGTTTGATTGTATTGAAAGAATTGTTTAGATATGGACATTTTCTTCTTGATGAATAGTGTTGTTAATAAGGAGAGAAAAGATAATTTCATGGTAATTGCAAGAAAAATAGTGCTTGTAACAACAAAAGGAGCTTGTTTACCATAAAGTGAATAGAAGGACTCATTATTTAGGAAATAAACCAATTCACATTACTACGAAAAGCAAACTAAGATGAATGAGTCCTTTGGGTGATGAAACTAAACACATTTAAATTTTCAATAGTGCATCTACAAGTTTGTTTTAATTAATATACTATGTAATTTAGTTATAAATGTTAATCTCATGATCATTGTGTCAAAAAGTGTGTTTGGGTCAAAAAGACAACTGTTCCAAACCAGAAATGTTCTGAGGGATTGTTTATTTTCGAATTCAACCAATTAACATCAATAAGAAAACCTAATGAAGATCATTAACCCCATTGTTTGATTGTATTGAATGAATTGTATAGATATGGACATTTTCTTCTTGATGAATAGAGTTGTTAATAAGGAGACAAAAGATAATTTTTCTTGGTTATTGCAAGAAAAATAGTGCTTGTAACAACAAAAGGAGCTTGTTTAGCATAAAGTGAATATAAGGACTCATTATTTAGGAAATAAATCGAATCACTTTTGTACTAAAAGCAAACTAAGATGAATGAGTCCTTTGGGTGATGAAACTAAACACATTTAAATTTTCAATAGTGCATCTACATGTTTGTTGTAATTAATATACTGTGTAATTTAGTTATAAATGTTAATCTCATGATCATTGTGTCAAAAAGTGTGTTTGGGTCCAAAAGACAACTGTTCCAAACCAGAAATTTTCTGAGGGATTGTTTATTTTGGAATTCAACCAATTAACATCAATAAGAAACCCTAATGAACATCATGAACCCCATTGTTTGATTGTATTGAATGAATTGTACAGATATGGACATTTTCTCCTTCATGAATAGTGTTGTTAATAAGCAGACATAAGATAATTTCATGGTTATTGCATGAAAAATAGTGCTTGTAACAACAAAAGGATCTTGTTTAGCATAAAGTGAAAAGAAGGACTCAGTATTTAGGAAATAAACCAATTGACATTAGTTCGAAAGGCAAACTAAGATGAATGAGTCCTTTTGGGTGATGAAACTAAACACATTTAAATTTTTAATAGTGCATCGACATGTTTGTTTTAATTAATATACTATGTAATTTAGTTATAAATGTTAATCTCATGATCATTGTGTCAAAAAGTGTGTGTTTTGGGTACAAAAGACAAGTGTTCCAAACCAGAAATGTTCTGAGGGATTGTTTTTTATTTTGGAATTCAACCAATTAACATCAATAAGAAAACCCTAATGAACATCATGAACCCTATTGTTTTGACTGTATTTAATGAATTGTTTAGATATGGACATTTTCTTCTTGATGAATAGAGTTGTCGATAAGGAGACAAAAGATAATTTCATGGTTATTGCAAGAAAAATAGTGCTTGTAACAACAAAAAGAGCTTGTTTAGCATAAAGTGAATAGAAGGACTCATTATTTAGGAAATAAACCAATTCACATTAGTACGAAAAGCAAACTAAGATGAATGAGTCCTTTGGGTGATGAAACTAAACACATTTAAATTTTTCAATAGTGCATCGACATGTTTGTTTTAATTAATATACTATGTAATTTAGTTATAAATGTTAATCTCATGATCATTGTGTCAAAAAGTGTGTTTGGGTACAAAAGACAAGTGTTCCAAACCAGAAATGTTCTGAGGGATTGTTTATTTTGGAATTCAACCAATTAACATCAATAAGAAACCCTAATGAACATCATGAACCCTATTGTTTGACTGTATTTAATGAATTGTTTAGATATGGACATTTTCTTCTTGATGAATAGAGTTGTTGATAAGGAGACAAAAGATAATTTCATGGTTATTGCAACAAAAATAGTACTTGTAACAAAAAAGGAGCGTGTTTAGCATAAAATGAATAGAAGGACTCATTATTTCGGAAATAAACCAATTCACATTAGTACGAAAAGCAAACTAAGATGAATGAGTCCTTTGGGTGATGAAACTAAACACATTTAAATTTTCAATAGTGCATCTACATGTTTGTTTTAATTAATACACTATGTAATTTAGTTATAAATGTTAATCTCATGATCATTGTGTCAAAAAGTGTGTTTGGGTACAAAAGACAAGTGTTCCAAACCAGAAATGTTCTGATGGATTGTTTATTTTGGAATTCAACCAATTAACATCAATAAGAAACCCTAATGAACATCATGAACCCCATTGTTTGATTGTATTGAATGAATTGTACAGATATGGACATTTTCTTCTTGATGAATAGAGTTGTTAATAAGGAGACAAAAGATAATTTCATGGTTATTGCAAGAAAAATAGTGCTTGTAACAACAAAAGGAGCGTGTTTAGCATAAAGTGAATAGAAGGACTCATTATTTCGGAAATAAACCAATTCACATTAGTACGAAAAGCAAACTAAGATGAATGAGTCCTTTGGGTGATGAAACTAAACACATTTTAAATTTTCAATAGTGCATCGACATGTTTGTTTTAATTAATATACTACTATGTAATTTAGTTATAAATGTTAATCTCATGATCATTGTGTCAAAAAGTGTGTTTGGGTACAAAAGACAGTGTGTTCCAAACCAGAAATGTTCTGAGGGATTGTTTATTTTGGAATTCAACCAATTAACATCAATAAGAAAACCTAACGAAGATCACGAACCCCATTGTTTGATTGTATTGAATGAATTGTATAGATATGGACATTTTCTTCATGATGAATAGAGTTGTTAATAAGGAGACAAAATATAATTTCATGATTATTGCATGAAAAATAGTGCTTGTAACAACAAAAGGAGCTTGTTTAGCATAAAGTGAATATACGGACTCATTATTTAGGAAATAAACCAATTCACTTTAGTACGAAAAGCAAACTAAGATGAATGAGTCCTTTGGGTGATGAATTTAAACACATTTAAATTTTCAATAGTGCATCTACATGTTTGTTGTAAGTAATATATTGTGTAATTTAGTTATAAATGTTAATCTCATGATCATTGTGTCAAAAAGTGTGTTTGGGTACAAAAGACAAGTGTTCCAAACCAGAAATGTTCTGAGGGATTGTTTATTTTGGAATTCAACCAATTAACATCAATAAGAAACCCTAATGAACATCATGAACCCCCATTGTTTAATTGTATTGAATGAATTGTACAGATATGGACATTTTCTTCATGATGAATAGAGTTGTTAATAAGGAGACAAAAGATAATTTCATGGTTATTGCAACAAAAATAGTGCTTGTAACAACAAAAGTAGCGTGTTTAACATAAAGTGAATAGAAGGACTCATTATTTCGGAAATAAACGACTTCACATTAGTTCGAAAAGCAAACTAAGATGAATCGGTCCTTTGGGTGATGAAACTAAACACATCTAAATTTTCAATAGTGCATCGACATGTTTGTTTTAATTAATATACTATGTAATTTAGTTATAAATGTTAATCTCATGATCATTGTGTCAAAAAGTGTGTTTGGGTCCAAAAGACAAGTGTTCCAAACCAGAAATGTTCTGAGGGATTGTTTATTTTGGAATTCAACCAATTAACATCAATAAGAAACCCTAATGAACATCATGAACCCTATTGTTTGACTGTATTTAATGAATTGTTTAGATATGGACATTTTCTTCTTGATGAATAGAGTTGTTGATAAGGAGACAAAAGATAATTTCATGGTTATTGCAACAAAAATAGTACTTGTAACAAAAAAGGAGCGTGTTTAGCATAAAATGAATAGAAGGACTCATTATTTCGGAAATAAACCAATTCACATTAGTACGAAAAGCAAACTAAGATGAATGAGTCCTTTGGGTGATGAAACTAAACACATTTAAATTTTCAGTAGTGCATCGACATGTTTGTTTTAATTAATACACTATGTAATTTAGTTATAAATGTTAATCTCATGATCATTGTGTCAAAAAATGTGTTTGGGTACAAAAGACAAGTGTTCCAAACCAGAAATGTTCTGATGGATTGTTTATTTTGGAACTCAACCAATTAACATCAATAAGAAACCCTAATGAACATCATGAACCCCATTGTTTTTGATTGTATTGAATGAATTGTACAGATATGGACATTTTCTTTCTTGATGAATAGAGTTGTTAATAAGGAGACAAAAGATAATTTCATGGTTATTGCAACAAAAAATAGTACTTGTAACAAAAAAAGGAGCGTGTTTAGCATAAAGTGAATAGAAGGACTCATTATTTCGGAAATAAACGACTTCATATTAGTACGAAAAGCAAACTAAGATGAATGAGTCCTTCGGGTGATGAAACTAAACACATTTAAATTTTTAATAGTGCATCGACATGTTTGTTTTAATTAATATACTATGTAATTTAGTTATAAATGTTAATCTCATGATCATTGTGTCAAAAAGTGTGTTTGGGTACAAAAGACAAGTGTTCCAAACCAGAAATGTTCTGAGGGATTGTTTATTTTGGAATTCAACCAATTAACATCAATAAGAAACCCTAATGAACATCATGAACCCTATTGTTTGACTGTATTTAATGAATTGTTTAGATATGGACATTTTCTTCTTGATGAATAGAGTTGTTGATAAGGAGACAAAAGATAATTTCATGGTTATTGCAAGAAAAATAGTGCTTGTAACAACAAAAAGAGCTTGTTTAGCATAAAGTGAATAGAAGGACTCATTATTTAGGAAATAAACCAATTCACATTAGTAAGAAAAGCAAACTAAGATGAATGAGTCCTTTGGGTGATGAAACTAAACACATTTAAATTTTCAATAGTGCATCTACATGTTTGTTGTAATTAATGTACTATATAATTTAGTTACAATGTTAATCTCATGATCATTGAGTCAAAAAGTGTGTTTGGGTCCAAAAGACAACTGTTCCAAACCAGAAATGTTCTGAGGGATTGTTTATTTTGGAATTCAACCAATTAACATCAATAAGAAAACCTAACGAAGATCACGAACCCCATTGTTTGATTGTATTGAATGAATTGTATAGATATGGACATTTTCTTCTTGATGAATAGAGTTGTTAATAAGGAGACAAAATATAATTTCATGGTTATTGCATGAAAAATAGTGCTTGTAACAACAAAAGGAGCTTGTTTAGCATAAAGTGAATATACGGACTCATTATTTAGGAAATAAACCAATTCACTTTAGTACGAAAAGCAAACTAAGATGAATGAGTCCTTTGGGTGATGAATTTAAACACATTTAAATTTTTAATAGTGTATCTACATGTTTGTTGTAAGTAATATATTGTGTAATTTAGTTATAAATGTTAATCTAATGATCATTGTGTCAAAAAATGTGTTTGGGTAAAAAAGACAAGTGTTCCAAACCAGAAATGTTCTGATGGATTGTTTATTTTGGAACTCAACCAATTAACATCAATAAGAAACCCTAATGAACATCATGAACCCCATTGTTTGATTGTATTGAATGAATTGTACAGATATGGACATTTTCTTCTTGATGAATAGAGTTGTTAATAAGGAGACAAAAGATAATTTCATGGTTATTGCAACAAAAATAGTGCTTGTAACAAAAAAAGGAGCGTGTTTAGCATAAAGTGAATAGAAGGACTCATTATTTCGGAAATAAACGACTTCATATTAGTACGAAAAGCAAACTAAGATGAATGAGTCCTTCGGGTGATGAAACTAAACACATTTAAATTTTCAATAGTGCATCGACATGTTTGTTTTAATTAATATACTATGTAATTTAGTTTATAAATGTTAATCTCATGATCATTGTGTCAAAAAGTGTGTTTGGGTCCAAAAAGACAAGTGTTCCAAACCAGAAATGTTCTGAGGGATTGTTTATTTTGGAATTCAACCAATTAACATCAATAAGAAACCCTAATGAACATCATGAACCCTATTGTTTGACTGTATTTAATGAATTGTTTAGATATGGACATTTTTCTTCTTGATGAAATAGAGTTGTTGATAAGGAGACAAAAGATAATTTCATGGTTATTGCAACAAAAATAGTACTTGTAACAAAAAAAAGGAGCGTGTTTTTAGCATAAAATGAATAGAAGGACTCATTATTTCGGAAATAAACCAATTCACATTAGTACGAAAAGCAAACTAAGATGAATGAGTCCTTTGGGTGATGAAACTAAACACATTTAAATTTTCAATAGTGCATCTACATGTTTGTTTTAATTAATACACTATGTAATTTAGTTATAAATGTTAATCTCATGATCATTGTGTCAAAAAATGTGTTTGGGTACAAAAGACAAGTGTTCCAAACCAGAAATGTTCTGATGGATTGTTTATTTTGGAACTCAACCAATTAACATCAATAAGAAACCCTAATGAACATCATGAACCCCATTGTTTGATTGTATTGAATGAATTGTACAGATATGGACATTTTCTTCTTGATGAATAGAGTTGTTAATAAGGAGACAAAAGATAATTTCATGGTTATTGCAACAAAAATAGTACTTGTAACAAAAAAGGAGCGTGTTTAGCATAAAGTGAATAGAAGGACTCATTATTTCGGAAATAAACCAATTCACATTAGTACGAAAAGCAAACTAAGATGAATGAGTCCTTTGGGTGATGAAACTAAACACATTTAAATTTTCAATAGTGCATCGACATGTTTGTTTTAATTAATATACTATGTAATTTAGTTATAAATGTTAATCTCATGATCATTGTGTCAAAAAGTGTGTTTGGGTACAAAAGACAAGTGTTCCAAACCAGAAATGTTCTGAGGGATTGTTTATTTTGGAATTCAACCAATTAACATCAATAAGAAAACCTAACGAAGATCACGAACCCCATTGTTTGATTGTATTGAATGAATTGTATAGATATGGACATTTTCTTCATGATGAATAGAGTTGTTAATAAGGAGACAAAATATAATTTCATGGTTATTGCATGAAAAATAGTGCTTGTAACAACAAAAGGAGCTTGTTTAGCATAAAGTGAATATACGGACTCATTATTTAGGAAATAAACCAATTCACTTTAGTACGAAAAGCAAACTAAGATGAATGAGTCCTTTGGGTGATGAATTTAAACACATTTAAATTTTCAATAGTGCATCTACATGTTTGTTGTAAGTAATATATTGTGTAATTTAGTTATAAATGTTAATCTCATGATCATTGTGTCAAAAAGTGTGTTTGGGTACAAAAGACAAGTGTTCCAAACCAGAAATGTTCTGAGGGATTGTTTATTTTGGAATTCAACCAATTAACATCAATAAGAAACCCTAATGAACATCATGAACCCCATTGTTTAATTGTATTGAATGAATTGTACAGATATGGACATTTTCTTCATGATGAATAGAGTTGTTAATAAGGAGACAAAAGATAATTTCATGGTTATTGCAACAAAAATAGTGCTTGTAACAACAAAAGTAGCGTGTTTAACATAAAGTGAATAGAAGGACTCATTATTTCGGAAATAAACGACTTCACATTAGTTCGAAAAGCAAACTAAGATGAATGAGTCCTTTGGGTGATGAAACTAAACACATTTAAATTTTCAATAGTGCATCGACATGTTTGTTTTAATTAATATACTATGTAATTTAGTTATAAATGTTAATCTCATGATCATTGTGTCAAAAAGTGTGTTTGGGTCCAAAAGACAAGTGTTCCAAACCAGAAATGTTCTGAGGGATTGTTTATTTTGGAATTCAACCAATTAACATCAATAAGAAACCCTAATGAACATCATGAACCCTATTGTTTGACTGTATTTAATGAATTGTTTAGATATGGACATTTTCTTCTTGATGAATAGAGTTGTTGATAAGGAGACAAAAGATAATTTCATGGTTATTGCAACAAAAATAGTACTTGTAACAAAAAAGGAGCGTGTTTAGCATAAAATGAATAGAAGGACTCATTATTTCGGAAATAAACCAATTCACATTAGTACGAAAAGCAAACTAAGATGAATGAGTCCTTTGGGTGATGAAACTAAACACATTTAAATTTTCAGTAGTGCATCGACATGTTTGTTTTAATTAATACACTATGTAATTTAGTTATAAATGTTAATCTCATGATCATTGTGTCAAAAAATGTGTTTGGGTACAAAAGACAAGTTCTCCAAACCAGAAATGTTCTGATGGATTGTTTATTTTGGAACTCAACCAATTAACATCAATAAGAAACCCTAATGAACATCATGAACCCCATTGTTTGATTGTATTGAATGAATTGTACAGATATGGACATTTTCTTCTTGATGAATAGAGTTGTTAATAAGGAGACAAAAGATAATTTCATGGTTATTGCAACAAAAATAGTACTTGTAACAAAAAAGGAGCGTGTTTAGCATAAAGTGAATAGAAGGACTCATTATTTCGGAAATAAACGACTTCATATTAGTACGAAAAGCAAACTAAGATGAATGAGTCCTTCGGGTGATGAAACTAAACACATTTAAATTTTCAATAGTGCATCGACATGTTTGTTTTAATTAATATACTATGTAATTTAGTTATAAATGTTAATCTCATGATCATTGTGTCAAAAAGTGTGTTTGGGTACAAAAGACAAGTGTTCCAAACCAGAAATGTTCTGAGGGATTGTTTATTTTGGAATTCAACCAATTAACATCAATAAGAAACCCTAATGAACATCATGAACCCTATTGTTTGACTGTATTTAATGAATTGTTTAGATATGGACATTTTCTTCTTGATGAATAGAGTTGTTGATAAGGAGACAAAAGATAATTTCATGGTTATTGCAAGAAAAATAGTGCTTGTAACAACAAAAAGAGCTTGTTTAGCATAAAGTGAATAGAAGGACTCATTATTTAGGAAATAAACCAATTCACATTAGTAAGAAAAGCAAACTAAGATGAATGAGTCCTTTGGGTGATGAAACTAAACACATTTAAATTTTCAATAGTGCATCTACATGTTTGTTGTAATTAATGTACTATATAATTTAGTTATAAATGTTAATCTCATGATCATTGTGTCAAAAAGTGTGTTTGGGTCCAAAAGACAACTGTTCCAAACCAGAAATGTTCTGAGGGATTGTTTATTTTGGAATTCAACCAATTAACATCAATAAGAAAACCTAACGAAGATCACGAACCCCATTGTTTGATTGTATTGAATGAATTGTATAGATATGGACATTTTCTTCTTGATGAATAGAGTTGTTAATAAGGAGACAAAATATAATTTCATGGTTATTGCATGAAAAATAGTGCTTGTAACAACAAAAGGAGCTTGTTTAGCATAAAGTGAATATACGGACTCATTATTTAGGAAATAAACCAATTCACTTTAGTACGAAAAGCAAACTAAGATGAATGAGTCCTTTGGGTGATGAATTTAAACACATTTAAATTTTCAATAGTGTATCTACATGTTTGTTGTAAGTAATATATTGTGTAATTTAGTTATAAATGTTAATCTAATGATCATTGTGTCAAAAAATGTGTTTGGGTAAAAAAGACAAGTGTTCCAAACCAGAAATGTTCTGATGGATTGTTTATTTTGGAACTCAACCAATTAACATCAATAAGAAACCCTAATGAACATCATGAACCCCATTGTTTGATTGTATTGAATGAATTGTACAGATATGGACATTTTCTTCTTGATGAATAGAGTTGTTAATAAGGAGACAAAAGATAATTTCATGGTTATTGCAACAAAAATAGTACTTGTAACAAAAAAAGGAGCGTGTGTTTAGCATAAAGTGAATAGAAGGACTCATTATTTCGGAAATAAACGACTTCATATTAGTACGAAAAGCAAACTAAGATGAATGAGTCCTTCGGGTGATGAAACTAAACACATTTAAATTTTCAATAGTGTATCTACATGTTTATTGTAATCAATATACTGCGTAATTTAGTTATAAATGTTAATCTCATGATCATTGTGTCAAAAAGTGTGTTGGGGTACAAAAGACAAGTGTTCCAAACCAGAAATGTTCTGATGGATTGTTTATTTTGGAATTCAACCAATTAACATCAATAAGAAACCCTAATGAACATCATGAACCCCATTGGTTGATTGTATTGAATGAATTGTACAGATATGGACATTTTCTCCTTGATGAATAGAGTTGTTAATAAGGAGACAAAAGATAATTTCATGATTATTGCATGAAAAATAATGCTTGTAACAACAAAACGAGCTTGTTTAGCCAAAAGTGAATAGAAGGACTCATTATATAGGATATAAACCAATTCACTTTAGTACGAAAAGCAAACTAAGATGAATGACTCCTTTGGGTGATGAAACTAAACACATTTAAATTTTTAATAGTGCATTGACATGTTTGTTTTAATTAATATACTATGTAATTTAGTTATAAATGTTAATCTCATGATCATTGTGTCAAAAAGTGTGTTTGGGTTCAAAAGACAAGTGTTGCAAACTAGAAATGTTCTGAGGGATTGTTTATTTCGGAATTCAACCAATTAACATCAATAAGAAACCCTAATGAACATCATGAACCCCATTGTTTGATTGTATTGAATGAATTGTACAGATGTGGACATTTTCTCCTTCATGAATAGTGTTGTTAATAAGCAGACATAAGATAATTTCATGGTTATTGCATGAAAAATAGTGCTTGTAACAACAAAAGGATCTTGTTTAGCATAAAGTGAAAAGAAGGACTCAGTATTTAGGAAATAAACCAATTCACATTAGTACGAAAAGCAAACTAAGATGAATGAGTCCTTTGGGTGATGAAACTAAACACATTTAAATTTTTAATAGTGCATCGACATGTTTGTTTTAATTAATATACTATGTAATTTAGTTATAAATGTTAATCTCATGATCATTGTGTCAAAAAGTGTGTTTGGGTACAAAAGACAAGTGTTCCAAACCAAAAATGTTCTGAGGGATTGTTTATTTTGGAATTCAACCAATTAACATCAATAAGAAACCTAATGAACATCATGAACCCTATTGTTTGACTGTATTTAATGAATTGTTTAGATATGGACATTTTCTTCTTGATGAATAGAGTTGTTGATAAGGAGACAAAAGATAATTTCATGGTTATTGCAAGAAAAATAGTGCTTGTAACAACAAAAAGAGCTTGTTTAGCATAAAGTGAATAGGAGGACTCATTATTTAGGAAATAAACCAATTCACATTAGTAAGAAAAGCAAACTAAGATGAATGAGTCCTTTGGGTGATGAAACTAAACACATTTAAATTTTCAATAGTGCATCTACATGTTTGTTGTAATTAATGTACTATATAATTTAGTTATAAATGTTAATCTCATGATCATTGTGTCAAAAAGTGTGTTTGGGTCCAAAAGACAACTGTTCCAAACCAGAAATGTTCTGAGGGATTGTTTATTTTGGAATTCAACCAATTAACATCAATAAGAAAACCTAACGAAGATCACGAACCCCATTGTTTGATTGTATTGAATGAATTGTATAGATATGGACATTTTCTTCTTGATGAATAGAGTTGTTAATAAGGAGACAAAATATAATTTCATGGTTATTGCATGAAAAATAGTGCTTGTAACAACAAAAGGAGCTTGTTTAGCATAAAGTGAATATACGGACTCATTATTTAGGAAATAAACCAATTCACTTTAGTACAAAAAGCAAACTAAGATGAATGAGTCCTTTGGGTGATGAATTTAAACACATTTAAATTTTTAATAGTGCATCGACATGTTTGTTTTAATTAATATACTATGTAATTTAGTTATAAATGTTAATCTCATGATCATTGTGTCAAAAAGTGTGTTTGGGTACAAAAGACAAGTGTTCCAAACCAGAAATGTTCTGATGGATTGTTTATTTTGGAATTCAACCAATTAACATCAATAGGAAACCCTAATGAACATCATGAACCCCATTGTTTAATTGTATTGAATGAATTGTACAGATATGGACATTTTCTTGATGATGAATAGAGTTGTTAATAAGGAGACAAAAGATAATTTCATGGTTATTGCAACAAAAATAGTGCTTGTAACAACAAAAGTAGCGTGTTTAACATAAAGTGAATAGAAGGACTCATTATTTCGGAAATAAACGACTTCACATTAGTTCGAAAAGCAAGCTAAGATGAATGAGTTATTTGGGTGATGAAACTAAACACATTTAAATTTTCAATAATGCATCTACATGTTTGTTGTAATTAATATACTGTGTAATTTGGTTATAAATGTTAATCTCATGATCATTGTGTCAAAAAGTGTCTTTGGGACCAAAGGACGAGTGTTCCAAACCAGAAATGTTCTAATGGAATGTTTATTTCGGAATTCAACCAATTAACATCAATAAGAAACCCTAATGAACATCATGAACCCCATTGTTTAATTGTATTGAATGAATTGTACAGATATGGACATTTTCTTCATGATGAATAGAGTTGTTAATAAGCAGACATAAGATAATTTCATGGTTATTGCATGAAAAATAGTGCTTGTAACAACAAAAGGATCTTGTTTAGCATAAAGTGAAAAGAAGGACTCAGTATTTAGGAAATAAACCAATTCACATTAGTACGAAAAGCAAACTAAGATGAATGAGTCCTTTGGGTGATGAAACTAAACACATTTAAATTTTTAATAGTGCATCGACATGTTTGTTTTAATTAATATACTATGTAATTTAGTTATAAATGTTAATCACATGATCATTGTGTTAAAAAGTGTGTTTGGGACCAAAGGACGAGTGTTCCAAACCAGAAATGTTCTCATGGATTGTTTATTTCGGAATTCAACCAATTAACATCAATAAGAAATCCTAATGAACATCATGAACCCCATTGTTTGATTGTATTGAATGAATTGTACAGATATGGACATTTTCTCCTTCATGAATAGTGTTGTTAATAAGCAGACATAAGATAATTTCATGGTTATTGCATGAAAAATAGTGCTTGTAAAAACAAAAGGATCTTGTTTAGCATAAAGTGAAAAGAAGGACTCAGTATTTAGGAAATAAACCAATTCACATTAGTACGAAAAGCAAACTAAGATGAATGAGTCCTTTGGGTGATGAAACTAAACACATTTAAATTTTCAATAGTGCATCTACATGTTTTTTTTAATTAATATACTATGTGTAATTTAGTTATAAATGTTAATCTCATGATCATTGTGTCAAAAAGTGTGTTTGGGTCCAAAAGACAAGTGTTCCAAACCAGAAATGTTCTGAGGGATTGTTTATTTTGGAATTCAACCAATTAACATCAATAAGAAATCCTAATGAACATCATGAACCCCATTGTTTGATTGTATTGAATGAATTGTACAGATATGAATATTTTCTTCTTGATGAATAGAGTTGTTAATAAGGAGACAAAAGATAATTTCATGGTTATTGCAACAAAAATAGTGCTTGTCACCACAAAAGGAGCGTGTTTAGCATAAAGTGAATAGAAGGACTCATTATTTCGGAAATAAACGACATCATATTGGTACGGAAAGCAAACTAAGATGAATGAGTCCTTTGGGTGATGAAACTAAACACATTTAAATTTTCAATAGTGCATCGACATGTTTGTTTTAATTAATATGCTATGTAATTTAGTTATAAATGTTGATCTAATGATCATTGTGTCAAAAAGTGTGTTTGGGTACAAAACACAAGTGTTCCAAACCAGAAATGTTCTGATGGATTGTTTATTTTGGAATTCAACCAATTAACATCAATAAGAAACCCTAATGATCATCATGAACCCCATTGTTTGATTGTATTGAATGAATTGTACAGATATGGACATTTTCTTCTTGATGAATAGAGTTGTTAATAAGAAGAGAAAAGATAATTTCATGGTTATTGCAACAAAAATAGAGCTTGTAACAACAAAAGGAGCGTGTTTAGCATAAAGTGAATAGGACTCATTATTTCGGAAATAAAAGACTTCATATTAGTACGAAACGCAAACTAATATGAATGAGTCCTTTGGGTGATGAAACTAAACACATTTAAATTTTCAATAGTGCATCGACATGTTTGTTTTAATTAATATACTATGTAATTTAGCTATAAATGTTAATGTAATGATCATTATGTCAAAAAGTGTGTTTGGGTACAAAAGACAAGTGTTTCAAACCAGAAATCTTCTGATGGATTGCTTATTTTGGAATTCAACCAATTAACATCAATAAGAAAACCTAATGAAGATCATGAACCCCATTGTTTGATTGTATTGAAAGAATTGTTTAGATATGGACATTTTCTTCTTGATGAATAGCGTTGTTAATAAGGAGAGAAAAGAAAATTTGATGGTAATTGCAAGAAAAATAGTGCTTGTAACAACAAAAGGAGCTTGTTTACCATAAAGTGAATAGAAGGACTCATTATTTAGGAAATAAACCAATTCACATTACTACGAAAAGCAAACTAAGATGAATGAGTCCTTTGGGTGATGAAACTAAACACATTTAAATTTTCAATAGTGCATCTACAAGTTTGTTTTAATTAATATACTATGTAATTTTAGTTATAAAATGTTAATCTCATGATCATTGTGTCAAAAAGTGTGTGTTTGGGTTCACAAAAGACAACAGTTTCCAAACCAGAAATGTTCTGAGGGATTGTTTATTTTCGAATTCAACCAATTAACATCAATAAGAAAACCTAATGAAGATCATTAACCCCATTGTTTGATTGTATTGAATGAATTGTATAGATATGGACATTTTCTTCTTGATGAATAGAGTTGTTAATAAGGAGACAAAAGATAGTTTCTTGGTTATTGCAAGAAAAAAATAGTGCTTGTAACAACAAAAGGAGCTTGTTTAGCATAAAGTGAATATAAGGACTCATTATTTAGGAAATAAATCGAATCACTTTTGTACGAAAAGAAAACTAAGATGAATGAGTCCTGTGGGTGATGAAACTAAACACATTTAAATTTTCAATAGTGCATCTACATGTTTGTTGTAATTAATATACTGTGTAATTAGTTTATAAATGTTAATCTCATGATCATTGTGTCAAAAAGTGTGTTTGGGTCCAAAAGACAACTGTTCCAAACCAGAAATGTTCTGAGGGATTGTTTATTTTGGAAATCAACCAATTAACATCAATAAGAAAACCTAATGAAGATCATGAACCCCATTGTTTGATTGTACTGAATGAATTGTATAGATATGGACATTTTCTTCTTGATGAATAGAGTTGTTAATAAGGAGACAAAAGATAATTTCATGGTTATTGCATGAAAAATAGTGCTTGTAACAACAAAAGGAGCTTGTTTAGCATAAAGTGAATATAAGGACTCATTATTTAGGAAATAAATCGAATCACTTTTGTACGAAAAGAAAACTAAGATGAATGAGTCCTTTGGGTGATGAAACTAAACACATTTAAATTTTCAATAGTGCATCTACATGTTTGTTGTAATTAATATACTGTGTAATTTTGTTATAAATGTTAATCTCATGATCATTGTGTCAAAAAGTGTGTTTGGGTCCAAAAGACAAATGTTCCAAACCAGAAATGTTCTGAGGGATTGTTTATTTTCGAATTCAACCAAATAACATCAATAAGAAAACCTAATGAAGATCATTAACCCCATTGTTTGATTGTATTGAATGAATTGTATAGATATGGACATTTTCTTCTTGATGAATAGAGTTGTTAATAAGGAGACAAAAGATAAGTTTCTTGGTTATTGCAAAGAAAAATAGTGCTTGTAACAACAAAAGGAGAGCTTGTTTAGCATAAAGTGAATATAAGGACTCCATTATTTAGGAAATAAATCGAATCACTTTTGTACGAAAAGCAAACTAAGATGAATGAGTCCTTTGGGTGATGAAACTAAACACATTTAAATTTTCAATAGTGCATCTACATGTTTGTTTGTAATTAATATACTGATGTAATTTAGTTATAAATGTTAAATCTCATGATCATTGTGTCAAAAAGTGTGTGTTTGGGTCCAACAGACAATTGTTCCAAAACCAGAAATGTTTCTGAGGGATTGTTTATTTTGGAATTCAACCAATTAACATCAATAAGAAACCCTAATGAAACATCATGAACCCCATTGTTTTGATTGTAGTTGAATGAATTGTACACAAGATATGGACATTTTCTCCTTCATGAATAGTGGTTGTTAATAAGCAACATAAGATAATTTACATGGTTAATGCATGAAAAATAGTTGCTTGTTACCAACAAAAGGATCTTGTTTAGCATAAAGTGAAAAGAAGTACTCAGTATTTAGGA
>JBAPLH010002044.1:0-27175 GCA_037897445.1 Ceriops zippeliana
TCTTTATATTATTTGTTGAATTCAAATTAAAGAGTTGCTCCCATCATTTTTGGTTAACAAGCCTCTTCTTTTGATTCCAAACACACTTTTTGATAGCATTGATCATGAAGTATAACACATGTGGCTAAACACCCTAGTAATATTAATTGATTCAAACAATCTAATAAACACCATATAAAAATCAAATCTATTTAAAATCCATAGGTAAAAGGTGCTATTCATCATGGTTTGGCATTTCGTACAAATTGTTAACTGGTTTAATTCCTAAATAATGACAATTTCTAATCACCTAATGTTAATTATGGCTCCTCTTGTTGTTTACCAGGACTATTTTTCATGCAATAACCTTGAAAATTAACTTTTGTTTCTTCTTAATAACTATATTCATTTTTGAAAAAAATGCCCGTGGACCATCAATTACATGTATTCATTCAATTTTAACAAACAATTCAGTCCTTGATTTTGAATTGCATTTTCTTATTGATATTATTTGTTGAATTCAAAATTTAAAGAGTTGCTCCCATCATTTTTGGTTAACAAGCCTCTTCTTTTGATTCCAAACACTACTTTTTGATACATTGATCATGAAAATATAACACATGTGGCTAAACAACCTAGTATATTAATTGATTCAAACAAGTATATAACACCCAATAAAAATCCAAATCTATTTTAAATCCACAGGCAAAAGGGTGCCATTCATCAGGGTTTGCATTTCGTACAAATGTTAACTGGTTTAATTCCTAAATAATGAGAAATTTCTAATCACCTCATGTTTAATTAGGCTCCTCTTGTTGTTACCAGGACTATTTTTTCATGCAATAACTTTGAAATTAACTTTTGTTTTCTTTCTTAATAACTATATTCATTTTGAAAAAAAAAAAATGCCCGTGGACCATCAATTACATGAATTCATTCAATTTAAACAAACAATTCAGTCCTTGATTTTGAATTGCATTTCTTATTGATATTATTTGTTTGAATTCAAAATTAAAGAGTTGCTCCCATCATTTTTGGTTAACAAGCCTCTTCTTTTGATTCCAAACACACTTTTTGATACATTGATCATGAAAATATAACACATGTGGCTAAACAACCTAGTATATTTAATTGATTCAAACAAGTATATAAACCACAATAAAAATCCAAAATCTATTTAAATCCATCGGCAAAAAGGTGCCATTCATTCAGGGTTTGCATTTCGTACAAAATGTTAACTGGTTTAATTCCTAAATAATGAGAAATTTCTAATCACCTCATGTTAATTAGGCTCCTCTTGTTGTTACCAAGGACTATTTTTCATGCAATAACCTTGAAATTAACTTTTGTTTCTTTCTTAATAAACTATATTCATTTTTGAAAAAAATGCCCCGTGGACCATCAATTACATGAATCCATTCAATTTAACAAACAATTCAGTCCTTGATTTTGAATTGCATTTCTTCTTGATATTATTTGTTGAATTCAAAAATTAAAGAGTTGCTCCCATCATTTTTGGTTAACAAGCCCTCTTCTTTTGATTCCAAACACACTTTTTGATACATTGATCATGAAATATAACACATGTGGCTAAACAACCTAGTATATTAATTGATTCAAACAAGTATAAACACCTAATAAAAATCCAAATCTATTTAAATCCACAGGCAAAAGGTGCCATTCATCAGGGTTTGCATTTCGTACAAATGTTAACTGGTGGTTTAATTCCTAAATAATGACAATTTCTAATCACCTAATGTTAATTAGGCTCCTCTTGTTGTTACCAGGACTATTTTTCATGCAATAACTTTGAAATTAACTTTTATTTCTTTCTTAATAACTATATTCATTTTGAAAAAAATGCCCGTGGACCATCAATTACATGAATTCATTCAATTTAACAAACAATTCAGTCCTTGATTTTGAATTGCATTTCTTATTGATATTATTTGTTGAATTCAAAATTAGAGAGTTGCTCCCATCATTTTTGGTTAACAAGCCTCTTCTTTTGATTCCAAACACACTTTTTGATACATTGATCATGAAATATAACACATGTGGCTAAACAACCTAGTATATTAATTGATTCAAACAAGTATAAACACCAATAAAAATCCAAATCTATTTAAATCCATTGGCAAAAGGTGCCATTCATCAGGGTTTGCATTTCGTACAAATGTTAACTGGTTTAATTCCTAAATAATGAGAATTTCTAATCACCTCATGTTAATTAGGCTCCTCTTGTTGTTACCAGGACTATTTTTCATGCAATAACCTTGAAATTAACTTTTGTTTCTTTCTTAATAACTATATTCATTTTGAAAAAAAAAATGCCCGTGGACCATCAATTACATGAATTCATTCAATTTAACAAACAATTCAGTCCTTGATTTTGAATTGCATTTCTTATTGATATTATTTGTTGAATTCAAAATTAAAGAGTTGCTCCCATCATTTTTGGTTAACAAGCCTCTTCTTTTGATTCCAAACACACTTTTTGATACATTGATCATGAAATATAACACATGTGGCTAAACAACCTAGTATATTAATTGATTCAAAACAAGTATAAACACCCAATAAAAATCCAAATCTATTTTAAATCCATCGGCCAAAAGGTGCCATTCATCAGGGTTTGCATTTCGTACAAATGTTAACTGGTTTAATTCCTAAATAATGAGAATTTCTAATCACCTCATGTTAATTAGGCTCCTCTTGTTGTTACCAGGACTATTTTTCATGCAATAACTTTGAAATTAACTTTTGTTTCTTTCTTAATAACTATATTCATTTTGAAAAAAAATGCCCGTGGACCATCAATTACATGAATTCATTCAATTTAACAAACAATTCAGTCCTTGATTTTGAATTGCATTTCTTATTGATATTATTTGTTGAATTCAAAATTAAAGAGTTGCTCCCATCATTTTTGGTTAACAAGCCTCTTCTTTTGATTCCAAACACACTTTTTGATACATTGATCATGAAGTATAACACATGTGGCTAAACAACCTAGTATATTAATTGATTCAAACAAGTATAAACACCAATAAAAATCCAAATCTATTTAAATCCACAGGCAAAAGGTGCCATTCATCAGGGTTTGCATTTCGTACAAATGTTAACTGGTTTAATTCCTAAATAATGACAATTTCTAATCACCTAATGTTAATTAGGCTCCTCTTGTTGTTACCAGGGACTATTTTTTCATGCAATAACTTTGAAAATTAACTTTTATTTCTTTCTTAATAACTATATTCATTTTGAAAAAAAATGCCCGTGGACCATCAATTACATGAATTCATTCAATTTAACAAACAATTCAGTCCTTGATTTTGAATTGCATTTCTTATTGATATTATTTGTTGAATTCAAAATTAGAGAGTTGCTCCCATCATTTTTGGTTAACAAGCCTCTTCTTTTGATTCCAAACACACTTTTTGATACATTGATCATGAAGTATATAACACATGTGGCTAAACAACCTAGTATATTAATTGATTCAAAACAAGTATAAACACTAATAAAAATCCAAATCTATTTAAATCCACAGGCAAAAGGTGCCATTCATCAGGGTTTGCATTTCGTACAAATGTTAACTGGTTTAATTCCTAAATAATGAAAATTTCTAATCACCTAATGTTAATTAGGCTCCTCTTGTTGTTACCAGGACTATTTTTCATGCAATAACCTTGAAATTAACTTTTGTTTCTTTTCTTAATAACTATATTCATTTTGAAAAAAATGCCCGTTGGACCATCAATTACATGAATTCATTCAATTTAACAAACAATTCAGTCCTTGATTTTGAATTAGCATTTCTTCTTATATATTATTTGTTGAATTCAAAATTAAAGAGTTGCTCCCATCATTTTTGGTTAACAAGCCTCTTCTTTTGATTTCCAAACACACTTTTTGATACATTGATCATGAAATATAACACATGTGGCTAAACAACCTAGTATATTAATTGATTCAAACAAGTATAAACACCAATAAAAAATCCAAATCTTTTTAAATCCACAGGCAAAAAGGTGCCATTCATCAGGGTTTGCATTTCGTACAAATGTTAACTGGTTTAATTCCTAAATAATGACAATTTCTAATCACCTAATGTTAATTAGGCTCCTCTTGTTGTTACCAGGACTATTTTTCATGCAATAACTTTGAAATTAACTTTTATTTTCTTTCTTAATAACTATATTCATTTTGAAAAAAAATGCCCGTGGACCATCAATTACATGAATTCATTCAATTTAACAAACAATTCAGTCCTTGATTTTGAATTGCATTTCTTATTGATATTATTTGTTGAATTCAAAAATTAGAGAGTTGCTCCCATCATTTTTTGGTTAACAAGCCTCTTCTTTTGATTCCAAACACACTTTTTGATACATTGATCATGAAAGTATAACACATGTGGCTAAACAAACTAGTATATTAATTGATTCAAACAAAGTATAAACACCAATAAAAATCCAAATCTATTTAAATCCACAGGCAAAAAAGGTGCCATTCATCAGGGTTTTGCATTTCGTACAAATGTTAACTGGTTTAATTCCTAAATAATGACAATTTCTAATCACCTAATGTTAATTAGGCTCCTCTTGTTGTTACCAGGACTATTTTTCATGCAATAACCTTGAAATTAACTTTTGTTTCTTTCTTAATAACTATATTCATTTTGAAAAAAAAATGCCCGTGGACCATCAATTACATGAATCTATTCAATTTAACAAACAATTCAGTCCTTGATTTTGAATTGCATTTCTTATTTGATATTATTTGTTGAATTCAAAATTAAAGAGAGTTGCTCCCATCATATTTGGTTAACAAGCCTCGTCTTTTGATTCCAAACACACTTTTTGATACATTGATCATGAAGTATAACACATGTGGCTAAACAACCTAGTATATTAATTGATTCAAAACAAGTATAAACACCAATAAAAATCCAAATCTATTTAAATCCATAGGTAAAAGGTGCCATGCAATTCATCAAGGTTTGCATTTCGTACAAATGTTAACTGGTTTAATTCCTAAATAATGAGAATTTCTAATCACCTAATGTTAATTAGGCTCCTCTTGTTGTTACCAGGACTATTTTTTCATGCAATAACCTTGAAATTAACTTTTGTTTCTTTCTTAATAACTATATTCATTTTGAAAAAAAATGCCCCGTGGACCATCAATTACATGAATATCATTCAATTTAACAAACAATTCAGTCCTTGATTTTGAATTGCATTTTTCTTATTGATATTATTTGTTGAATTCAAAATTAAAGAGTTGCTCCCATCATTTTTGGTTAACAAAGCCTCTTCTTTTGATTCCAAACACACTTTTTGATACATTGATCATGAAGTATATAACACATGTGGCTAAACAACCTAGTATATTAATTGATTCAAACAAGTATAAACACCTATAAAAATCCAAAATCTTTTTAAATCCACGGGCAAAAGGTGCCATTCATCAGGGTTTGCATTTCGTACAAATGTTAACTGGTTTAATTCCTAAATAATGAGAATTTCTAATCACCTCATGTTAATTAGGCTCCTCTTGTTGTTACCAGGACTATTTTTCATGCAATAACTTTGAAATTAACTTTTATTTCTTTCTTAATAACTATATTCATTTTGAAAAAAATGCCCGTGGACCATCAATTACATGAATTCATTCAATTTAACAAACAATTCAGTCCTTGATTTTGAATTGCATTTCTTATTGATATTATTTGTTGAATTCAAAATTAGAGAGTTGCTCCCATCATTTTTGGTTAACAAGCCTCTTCTTTTGATTCCAAACACACTTTTTGATACATTGATCATGAAGAATAACACATGTGGCTAAACAACCTAGTATATTAATTGATTCAAACAAGTTTAAACACCAATAAAAATCCAAATCTATTTAAATCCACAGGCAAAAGGTGCTATTCATCAGGGTTTGCATTTCGTACAAATGTTAACTGGTTTAATTCCTAAATAATGAAAATTTCTAATCACCTAATGTTAATTAGGCTCCTCTTGTTGTTACCAGGACTATTTTTCATGCAATAACCTTGAAGTTAACTTTTGTTTCTTTCTTAATAACTATATTCATTTTGAAAAAAAATGCCCGTGGACCATCAATTACATGTATCTATTCAATTTAACAAACAATTCAGTCCTTGATTTTGAGTTGCATTTCTTCTTTATATTATTTGTTGAATTCAAAATTAAAGAGTTGCTCCCATCCTTTTTGGTTAACAAGCCTCTTCTTTTGATTCCAAACACACTTTTTGATACATTGATCATGAAATATAACACATGTGGCTAAACAACGTAGTATATTAATTGATTCAAACAAGTATAAAACACCTATAAAAATCCAAATCTTTTTAAATCCATCGGCAAAAGGTGCCATTCATCAGGGTTTGTATTTCGTACAAATGTTAACTGGTTTAATTCCTAAATAATGACAATTTCTAATCACCTAATGTTAATTAGGCTCCTCTTGTTGTTACCAGGACTATTTTTCATGCAATAACTTTGAAATTAACTTTTATTTCTTTCTTAATAACTATATTCATTTTGAAAAAAATGCCCGTGGAGCATCAATTACATGAATTCATTCAATTTAACAAACAATTCAGTCCTTGATTTTGAATTGCATTTCTTATTGATATTATTTGTTGAATTCAAAATTAGAGAGTTGCTCCCATCATTTTTGGTTAACAAGCCTCTTCTTTTGATTCCAAACATACTTTTTGATACATTGATCATGAAGTATAACACATGTGGCTACACAACATAGTATATTAATTGATTCAAACAAGTTTAAACACCAATAAAAATCCAAATCTATTTAAATCCACAGGCAAAAGGTGCTATTCATCAGGGTTTTGCATTTCGTACAAATGTTAACTGGTTTAATTCCTAAATAATGACAATTTCTAATCACCTAATGTTAATTAGGCTCCTCTTGTTGTTACCAGGACTATTTTTCATGCAATAACCTTGAAGTTAACTTTTGTTCCTTTCTTAATAACTATATTCATTTTGAAAAAAAATACCCGTGGACCATCAATTACATGTATCTATTCAATTTAACAAACAATTCAGTCCTTGATTTTGAGTTGCATTTCTTCTTTATATTATTTATGGAATTCAAAATTAAAGAGTTGCTCCCATCATTTTTGGTTAACAAGCCTCTTCTTTTGATTCCAAACACACTTTTTGATGCATTGATCATGAAGTATAACACATGTGGCTAAACAACCTAGTATATTAATTGATTCAAACAAGTATAAACACCAATAAAAATCCAAATCTATTTAAATCCATAGGTAAAAGGTGCTATTCATCAAGGTTTGCATTTCGTACAAATGTTAACTGGTTTAATTCCTAAATAATGACAATTTCTAATCACCTAATGTTAATTAGGCTCCTCTTGTTGTTACCAGGACTATTTTTCATGCAATAACCTTGAAGTTAACTTTTGTTCCTTTCTTAATAACTATATTCATTTTGAAAAAAAAATACCCGTGGACCATCAATTACATGTATCTATTCAATTTAACAAACAATTCAGTCCTTGATTTTGAGTTGCATTTCTTCTTTATATTATTTGTTGAATTCAAAATTAAAGAGTTGCTCCCATCATTTTTGGTTAACAATACTCTTCTTTTGATTCCAATCACACTTTTTGATACATTGATCATGAAATATAACACATGTGCCTAAACAACCTAGTATATTAATTGATTCAAACAAGTATAAACACCTATAAAATTCCAAATCTTTTTAAATCCACAGGCAAAAGGTGCCATTCATCAGGGTTTGTATTTCGTACAAATGTTAACTGGTTTAATTCCTAAATAATGACAATTTCTAATCACCTAATGTTAATTAGTCTCCTCTTGTTGTTACCAGGGCTATTTTTCATGCAATAACTTTGAAATTAACTTTTATTTCTTTCTTAATAACTATATTCATTTTGAAAAAAAATGCCCGTTGGACCATCAATTACATGAATTCATTCAAAATTTAACAAAACAATTCAGTACTTGATTTTGAATTGCATTTCTTATTGATATTATTTGTTGAATTCAAAATTAGAGAGTTGCTCCCATCATTTTTGGTTAACAAGCCTCTTCTTTTGATTCCAAACACACTTTTTGATACATTGATCATGAAGAATAACACATGTGGCTAAACAACCTAGTATATTAATTGATTCAAACAAGTTTAAACACTAATAAAAATCCAAATCTATTTAAATCCACAGGCAAAAGGTGCTATTCATCAGGGTTTGCATTTCGTACAAATGTTAACTGGTTTAATTCCTAAATAATGAGAATTTCTAATCACCTCATGTTAATTAGGCTCCTCTTGTTGTTACCAGGACTATTTTTCATACAATAACCTCGAAATTAACTTTTGTTTCTTTCTTAATAACTATATTCATTTTGAAAAAAATACCCGTGGACCATCAATTACATGAATCTGTTCAATTTAACAAACAATTCAGTCCTTGATTTTGAGTTGCATTTCTTCTTTATATTATTTGTGGAATTCAAAATTAAAGAGTTGCTCCCATCATTTTTGGTTAACAAGCCTGTTCTTTTGATTCCAATGACACTTTTTTATACATTGATCATGAAATATAACACATGTGGCTAAACAACCTAGTATATTAATTGATTCAAACAAGTATAAACACCAATAAAAATCCAAATCTATTTAAATCCACAGGCAAAAGGTGACATTCATATGGCTTTGCATTTCGTACAAATGTTAACTGGTTTAATTCCTAAATAATGACAATTTCTAATCACCTAATGTTAATTAGGCTCCTCTTGTTGTTACCAGGACTATTTTTCATGCAATAACTTTGAAATTAACTTTTATTTCTTTCTTAATAACTATATTCATTTTGAAAAAAATGCCAGTGGACCATCAATTACATGAATTCATTCAATTTAACAAACAATAAAGTCCTTGATTTTCAATTGCATTTCTTATTGATATTATTTGTTGAATTCAAAATTAGAGAGTTGCTCCCATCATTTTTGGTTAACAAGCCTCTTCTTTTGATTCCAAACACACTTTTTGATACATTGATCATGAAGTATAACACATGTGGCTAAACAACCTAGTATATTAATTGATTCAAACAACTATAAACACTAATAAAAATCCAAATCCATTTAAACCCAATGGCAAAAGGTGTCATTCATCTGGGCTTGCATTTCGTACAAATGTTAACTGGTTTAATTCCTAAATAATGACAATTTCTAATCACCTAATGTTAATTAGGCTCCTCTTGTTGTTACCAGGACTATTTTTCATGCAATAACTTTGAAATTAACTTTTATTTCTTTCTTAATAACTATATTCATTTGGAAAAAAATGCCCGTGGACCATCAATTACATGAATTCATTCAATTTAACAAACAATTCAGTCCTTGATTTTGAATTGCATTTCTTATTGATATTATTTGTTGAATTCAAAATTAGAGAGTTGCTCCCATCATTTTTGGTTAACAAGCCTCTTGTTTTGATTCCAAACACACTTTCTGATACATTGATCATGAAGTATAATACATGTGGCTAAACAACCTAGTATATTAATTGATTCAAACAAGTATAAACACTAATAAAAATCCAAACCCACTTAAACCCATTGGCAAAAGGTGCCATTCATCTGGGTTTGCATTTCGTACAAATGTTTTCTGGTTTAATTCCTAAATAATGAGAATTTCTAATCACCTCATGTTAATTAGGCTCCTGTTGTTGTTACCAGGACTATTTTTCATGCAATAACCTTTAAATTAACTTTTGTTTCTTTCTTAATAACTATATTCATTTTGAAAAAAATACCCGTGGACCATCAATTACATGTATCTATTCAATTTGACAAACAATTTAGTCCTTGATTTTGAGTTGCATTTCTTCTTTATATTATTTGTTGAATTCAAAATTAAAGAGTTGCTCCCATCATTTTTGGTTAACAAGCCTCTTCTTTTGATTCCAAACACACTTTTTGATACATTGATCATGAAATATAACACATGTGGCTAAACAACCTTGTATATTAATTGATTCAAATAATTATAAACACCAATAAAAATCCAAATCTATTTAAATCCACAGGCAAAAGGTGCCATTCATCAGGGTTTGCATTTCGTACAAATGTTAACTGGTTTAATTCCTCAATAATGACAATTTCTAATCACCTAATGTTAATAAGGCTCCTCTTGTAGTTACCAGGACTATTTTTCATGCAATAACTTTGAAATTAACTTTTATTTCTTTCTTAATAACTATATTCATTCTGAAAAAAATGCCCATGGACCATCAATTACATGAATTCATTCTATTTAACAAACAATAAACTCCTTGATTTTCAATTGCATTTCTTATTGATATTATTTGTTGAATTCAAAATTAGAGAGTTGCTCCCATTATTTTTGGTTAACAAGCCTCTTCTTTTGATTACAAACACACTTTTTGATACATTGATCATGAAGTATAACACATGTGGCTAAACAACCTAGTATATTAATTGGTTCAAACAAGTATAAACACCAACAAAAATCCAAATCTATTTAAATTCGTCGGCCAACGGTGCCTTTCATCGTGGTTTGCATTTGGTACCAATGTTAACTGGTTTATTTTCTAAATAAAGAGAATTTCTAATCAGCTCATGTTAATTAGGCTCCTCTTGTTGTTACCAGGACTATTTTTCATGCAATAACCTTGAAATTAACTTTTATTTCTTTCTTAATAACTATATTCATTTTGAAAAAAATGCCTGTGGACCATCAATTACATGAATCCGTTCAATTTAACGTTAAATTCAGTCCTTGATTTTGAATTGCATTTCTTCTTGATATTATTTGTTGAATTCAAAATTAAAGAGTTGCTCCCATCATTTTTGGTTAACAAGCCTCTCCTTTTGATTCCAACCACACTTTTTGATAGATTGATCATGAAATATAACACATGTGGCTAAACAACCTAGTATATTAATTGATTCAAACAAGTATAAACACCAATAAAAATCCAAATCTATTTCAATCCACAGGCAAAAGGTGCGATTCAACACGGTTAGTATTTCGTACAAATGTTAACTAGTTTAATTCCTAAATAATGACAATTTCTAATCTCCAATTGTTAATTAGGCTCCTCTTGTTGTTACCAGGACTATTTTTCATGCAATAACCTTGAAATTAACATTTGTTTGTTTCTTAATAACTATATTCATTTTGACAAAAATGCCCATAGACCATCACTTACTTGAATTCATTCAATTTGACAAACAATTCAGTCCTTGATTTTGAATTGCATTTCTTATTGATATTATTTGTTGAATTCAAAATTAGAGAGTTGCTCCCATCATTTTTGGTTAACAAGCCTCTTCTTTTGGCTCCAAACACACTTTTTGATCCATTCATTATGAAATATAACACATGTGGTTAAACAACCTAGTATATTAATTGATTCAAACAAGTATAAACACCAATAAAAATCCAAATTTATTGAAATTCGTCGGCCAAAGGTGTCATTCATCATGGTTTGCATTTCTTAAAAATGTTAACTGGTTTATTTCCTAAATAATGAGAATTTCTAATCATCTCATGTTAATTAGGCTCCTCTTGTTGTCACTAGGATTATTTTTCATGCAATAACCTTAAAATTAACTTCTTTTTCTCTCTTAATAACTATATTCATTTTCAAAAAAATGCACGTGGACCATCAATTACATGAATTCATTCAACTTAACAAACAATTCAGTCCTTGATTTTCAATTGCATTTCTTATTGATATTAATTGTTGAATTCAAAATTAAAGAGTTGCTCCCATCATTTTTGGTTAACAAGCCTCTTCTTTTGATTCCAAACACACTTTTTGATACATTGATCATGAAGTATAATACATGTGGCTAAACAACCTAGTATATTAATTGATTCAAACAAGTATAAACACCAACAAAAATCCAAATCTATTTAAATTCGTCGGCCAACGGTGCCTTTCATCGTGGTTTGCATTTGGTACCAATGTTAACTGGTTTATTTCCTAAATAAAGAGAATTTCTAATCACCTCATGTTAATTAGGCTCCTCTTGTTGTTACCAGGACTATTTTTCATGCAATAACCTTTAAATTAACTTTTATTTCTTTCTTAATAACTATATTCATTTTGAAAGAAATGCCTGTGGACCATCAATTACATGAATCCATTCAATTTAACGTTAAATTCAGTCCTTGATTTTGAATTGCATTTCTTCTTGATATTATTTGTTGAATTCAAAATTAAAGAGTTGCTCCCATCATTTTTGGTTAACAAGCCTCTCCTTTTGATTCCAACCACACTTTTTGATACATTGATCATGAAATATAACACATGTGGCTAAACAACCTAGTATATTAATTGATTCAAACAAGTATAAACACCAATAAAAATCCGAATCTATTTAAATTTATGGGCCAAAGGTGCCATTATTTTGTGTTTGCATTTCGTACAAATGATAACTGGTTTAATTCCTAAATAATGAGAATTTCTAATCACCTCATATTAATTAGGCTCCTCTTGTTGTTACCAGGACTATTTTTCCTGCAATAACTTTGAAATTAACTTTTATTTCTTTCTTAATAACTATATTTATTTAGAAAAAAATGCCTGTGGACCATCAATTACATGAATTCATTCAATTTAACAAACAATTCAGTCCTTGATTTTGAATTGCATTTCTTATTGATATTATTTGTTGAATTCAAAATTAGAGAGTTGCTCCCATCATTTTTGGTTAACAAGCCTCTTCTTTTGATTCCAAACACACTTTCTGATACATTGATCATGAAGTATAATACATGTGGCTAAACAACCTAGTATATTAATTGATTCAAACAAGTATAAACACCAATAAAAATCCAAACCCACTTAAACCCATTGGCAAAAGGTGCCATTCATCTGGGTTTGCATTTCGTACAAATGTTTTCTGGTTTAATTCCTAAATAATGAGAATTTCTAATCACCTCATGTTAATTAGGCTCCTCTTGTTGTTACCAGGACTATTTTTCATACAATAACCTTTAAATTAACATTTATTTCTTTCTTAATAACTATATTTATTTTGAAAAAAATGTCCGTGGACAATCAATTACATGAATCCATTCAATTCAACAAACAATTCAGTCCTTGATTTTGAATTGCATTTCTTCTTGATATTATTTGTCGAATTCAAAATTAAAGAGTTGCTCCCATCATTTTTGGTTAACAAGCCTCTTCTTTTGATTCCAAACACACTTTTTGATACATTGATCATGAAATATAACACATGTGGCTAAACAACCTAGTATATTAATTGATTCAAAGAAGTATAAACAATAAATAAAATTCCAAATCTATTTAAATCCACAGGCAAAAGGTGCCACTCATCAGGGTTTGCATTTCGTACAAAGGTTAATTCGTTTAATTCCTAAATAATGACAATTTCTAATCTCCTAATGATAATTAGGCTCCTCTTGTTTTACCAGGACTATTTTTCATGCAATAACCTTGAAATTAACATTTGTTTCTTTCTTAATAACTATATTCATTTTCAAAAAAATGCAGGTGGACCATCTATTACATGAATTCATTCAACTTAACAAACAATTCAGTCCTTGATTTTGAATTGCATTTCTTATTGATATTAATTGTTGAATTCAAAATTGATGAGTTGCTCCCATCATTTTTGGTTAACAAGCCTCTTCTTTTGATTCCAAACACACTTTTTGATACATTGATCATGAAGTATAACAGATGTGGCTAAACAACCTAGTATATTAATTGATTCAAACAAGTATAAACACCAATAAAAATCCAAATCCATTTAAATCCACAGGCAAAAGGTGCGATTCATCAGGGTGAGCATTTCGTACAAATGTTAACTAGTTTAATTCCTAAATAATGAGAATTTCTAATCTCCTAATGTTAATTAGGCTCTTCTTGTTGTTACCAGGACTATTTTTCGTGCAATAACCTTGAAATTAAGATTTGTTTCTTTCTTAATAACTATATTCATTTTCAAAAAAATGCACGTGGACCATCAATTACATGAATTCATTGAACATAACAAACAATTCAGTGCTTGATTTTGAATTGCATTTCTTATTGATATTATTTGTTGAATTCAAAATTAGAGAGTTGCTCCCATCATTTTTGGTTAACAAGCCTCTTCTTTTGGCTCCAAACACACTTTTTGATCCATTGATTATGAAATATAACACATGTGGTTAAACAACCTAGTATATTAATTGATACAAACAAGTATAAACACCACAAAAAATCCAAATCTATTTAAATCCATCGGCCAAGGGTGCCATTATTCTGGCTTTGCATTTCGTACAAATGTTAATTAGTTTAATTCCTAAAAAATGAGAATTTCTAATCACCTCATGTTAATCAGGCTCCTCTTGTTGTTACCAGGACTATTTTTCATGCAATAACTTTGAAATTAACTTTTGTTTCTTTCTTAATAACTATATTCATTTTGAAAAAAATGCCCGTGGACCATTAATTACATGAATTCATTCAATTTAACATTCAATTCAGTCCTTGATTTTGAATTGCATTTCTTGTTGATATTCATTGTTGAATTCAAAATTAAAGAGTTGCTCCCATCATTTTTGGTTAACAAGCCTCTTCTTTTGATTCCAAACACACTTTTTGATACATTGATCATGAAATATAACACATGTGGCTAAACAACGTAGAATATTAATTGATTCAAACAAGTATAAACACCAATAAAAATCCAAATCTATTTAAATCCACAGGTAAAAGGTACCATTCATCAGGGTTTGCATTTTGTACAAATGTTAACTGGTTTAATTCCTAAATAATGACAATTTCTAATCACCTAATGTTAATTAGACTCCACTTATTGTTACCAGGACTATTTTTCATACAATAACTTTGAAATTAACATTTATTTCTTTCTTAATAACTATATTCATTTTGAAAAAAATGCTTGTGGACCATCAATTACATGAATCCATTCAATTTAACATTAAATTCAGTCCTTGATTTTGAATTGCATTTCTTCTTGATATTATTTGTTGAATTCAAAATTAAAGAGTTGCTCCCAACATTTTTGGTTAGCAAGCCTCTTCTTTTGATTCCAAACACACTTTTTGATACATTGATCATGAAATATAACACATGTGGCTAAACAACCTAGTATATTAATTGATTCAAACAAGTATAAACACCTATAAAAATCCAAATCTATTTAAATCCACAAGCAAAAGGTGCCATTCATCAGGGTTTGCATTTCGTACAAATGTTAACTGGTTTAATTCCTAAATAATGACAATTTCTAATCACCTAATGTTAATTAGGCTCTTTTTGTTGTTACCAAGACTATTTTTCATGCAATAACCTTGAAAGTAACATTTGTTTCTTTCTTAATAACTATATTCATTTTGAAAAAAATGCCCGTGTACCAGCAATTACATGAATTAATTCAATTTAACAAACAATTCAGTCCTTGATTTTGAATTGCATTTCTTCTTGATATTATTTGTTGAATTCAAAATTAAAGAGTTGCTCCCAACATTTTTGGTTAGCAAGCCTCTTCTTTTGATTCCAAACACACTTTTTGATACATTGATTATGAAATATAACACATGTGGCTAAACAACCTAGTATATTAATTGATTCAAACAAGTATAAACACCTATAAAAATCCAAATATATTTAAATCCACAAGCAAAAGGTGCCATTCATCAGGGTTTGCATTTCGTACAAATGTTAACTGGTTTAATTCCTAAATAATGACAATTTCTAATCACCTAATGTTAATTAGGCTCTTCTTGTTGTTACCAAGACTATTTTTCATGCAATAACCTTGAAATTAACATTTGTTTCTTTCTTAATAACTATATTCATTTTGAAAAAAATACCAGTGGACCATCAATTACATAAATCCGTTCAATTTAACAAACAATTTAGTCCTTGATTTTGAGTTGCATTTCTTCTTTATATTATTTGTTGAATTCAAAATTAAAGAGTTGCTCCCATCATTTTTGGTTAACAAGCCTCTTCTTTTGATTCCAAACACACTTTTTGATACATTGATGATGAAATATAACACATGTGGCTAAACAACCTAGTATATTAATTGATTCAAACAAGTATAAACACCAACAAAAATTGAAATCTATTTAAATTCGTCGGGCAAAGGTGCCTTTCATCGTGGTTTGCATTTTGTACAAATGTTAACGGTATTAATTCCTAAATAATGACAATTTCTAATCACCTAATGTTAATTAGACTCCTCTTGTTGTTACCAGGACTATTTTTCATACAATAACTTTGAAATTAACATTTATTTCTTTCTTAATAACTATATTTATTTTGAAAAAAATGTCCGTGGACAATCAATTACATGAATCCATTCAATTCAACAAACAATTCAGTCCTTGATTTTGAATTGCATTTCTTCTTGATATTATTTGTCGAATTCAAAATTAAAGAGTTGCTCCCATCATTTTTGGTTAACAAGCCTCTTCTTTTGATTCCAAACACACTTTTTGATACATTGATCATGAAATATAACACATGTGGCTAAACAACCTAGTATATTAATTGATTCAAAGAAGTATAAACAATAAATAAAATTCCAAATCTATTTAAATCCACAGGCAAAAGGTGCCACTCATCAGGGTTTGCATTTCGTACAAAGGTTAATTCGTTTAATTCCTAAATAATGACAATTTCTAATCTCCTAATGATAATTAGGCTCCTCTTGTTTTACCAGGACTATTTTTCATGCAATAACCTTGAAATTAACATTTGTTTCTTTCTTAATAACTATATTCATTTTCAAAAAAATGCAGGTGGACCATCTATTACATGAATTCATTCAACTTAACAAACAATTCAGTCCTTGATTTTGAATTGCATTTCTTATTGATATTAATTGTTGAATTCAAAATTGATGAGTTGCTCCCATCATTTTTGGTTAACAAGCCTCTTCTTTTGATTCCAAACACACTTTTTGATACATTGATCATGAAGTATAACAGATGTGGCTAAACAACCTAGTATATTAATTGATTCAAACAAGTATAAACACCAATAAAAATCCAAATCCATTTAAATCCACAGGCAAAAGGTGCGATTCATCAGGGTGAGCATTTCGTACAAATGTTAACTAGTTTAATTCCTAAATAATGAGAATTTCTAATCTCCTAATGTTAATTAGGCTCTTCTTGTTGTTACCAGGACTATTTTTCGTGCAATAACCTTGAAATTAAGATTTGTTTCTTTCTTAATAACTATATTCATTTTCAAAAAAATGCACGTGGACCATCAATTACATGAATTCATTGAACATAACAAACAATTCAGTGCTTGATTTTGAATTGCATTTCTTATTGATATTATTTGTTGAATTCAAAATTAGAGAGTTGCTCCCATCATTTTTGGTTAACAAGCCTCTTCTTTTGGCTCCAAACACACTTTTTGATCCATTGATTATGAAATATAACACATGTGGTTAAACAACCTAGTATATTAATTGATACAAACAAGTATAAACACCACAAAAAATCCAAATCTATTTAAATCCATCGGCCAAGGGTGCCATTATTCTGGCTTTGCATTTCGTACAAATGTTAATTAGTTTAATTCCTAAAAAATGAGAATTTCTAATCACCTCATGTTAATCAGGCTCCTCTTGTTGTTACCAGGACTATTTTTCATGCAATAACTTTGAAATTAACTTTTGTTTCTTTCTTAATAACTATATTCATTTTGAAAAAAATGCCCGTGGACCATTAATTACATGAATTCATTCAATTTAACATTCAATTCAGTCCTTGATTTTGAATTGCATTTCTTGTTGATATTCATTGTTGAATTCAAAATTAAAGAGTTGCTCCCATCATTTTTGGTTAACAAGCCTCTTCTTTTGATTCCAAACACACTTTTTGATACATTGATCATGAAATATAACACATGTGGCTAAACAACGTAGAATATTAATTGATTCAAACAAGTATAAACACCAATAAAAATCCAAATCTATTTAAATCCACAGGTAAAAGGTACCATTCATCAGGGTTTGCATTTTGTACAAATGTTAACTGGTTTAATTCCTAAATAATGACAATTTCTAATCACCTAATGTTAATTAGACTCCTCTTATTGTTACCCAGGACTATTTTTCATACAATAACTTTGAAATTAACATTTATTTCTTTCTTAATAACTATATTCATTTTGAAAAAAATGCTTGTGGACCATCAATTACATGAATCCATTCAATTTAACATTAAATTCAGTCCTTGATTTTGAATTGCATTTCTTCTTGATATTATTTGTTGAATTCAAAATTAAAGAGTTGCTCCCAACATTTTTGGTTAGCAAGCCTCTTCTTTTGATTCCAAACACACTTTTTGATACATTGATCATGAAATATAACACATGTGGCTAAACAACCTAGTATATTAATTGATTCAAACAAGTATAAACACCTATAAAAATCCAAATCTATTTAAATCCACAAGCAAAAGGTGCCATTCATCAGGGTTTGCATTTCGTACAAATGTTAACTGGTTTAATTCCTAAATAATGACAATTTCTAATCACCTAATGTTAATTAGGCTCTTCTTGTTGTTACCAAGACTATTTTTCATGCAATAACCTTGAAATTAACATTTGTTTCTTTCTTAATAACTATATTCATTTTGAAAAAAATGCCCGTGTACCAGCAATTACATGAATTAATTCAATTTAACAAACAATTCAGTCCTTGATTTTGAATTGCATTTCTTCTTGATATTATTTGTTGAATTCAAAATTAAAGAGTTGCTCCCAACATTTTTGGTTAGCAAGCCTCTTCTTTTGATTCCAAACACACTTTTTGATACATTGATCATGAAATATAACACATGTGGCTAAACAACCTAGTATATTAATTGATTCAAACAAGTATAAACACCAATAAAAATCCAAATCTATTTAAATTCACAGGCAAAAGGTGCCATTCATCAGGGTTTGCATTTCGTACAAACGTTAACTAGTTTAAGTCCTAAATAATGACAATTTCTAATCTCCTAATGTTAATTAGGCTCCTCTTGTTGTTACCAGGACTATTTTTCATGCAATAACCTTGAAATTAACATTTGTTTCTTTCTTAATAACTATATTCATTTTGAAAAAAATGCCCGTGTACCAGCAATTACATGAATTAATTCAATTTAACAAACAATTCAGTCCTTGATTTTGAATTGCATTTCTTGTTGATATTATTTGTTGAATTCAAAATTGATGAGTTGCTCCCATCATTTTTGGTTAACAAGCCTCTTCTTTTGATTCCAAACACACTTTTTGATCCATTGATTATGAAATATAACACATGTGGTTAAACAACCTAGTATATTAATTGATACAAACAAGTATAAACACCACAAAAAATCCAAATCTATTTAAATCCATCGGCCAAGGGTGCCATTATTCTGGGTTTGCATTTCGTACAAATGTTAATTAGTTTAATTCCTAAATAATGAGAATTTCTAATCACCTCATGTTAATCAGGCTCCTCTTGTTGTTACCAGGACTATTTTTCATGCAATAACTTTGAAATTAACTTTTGTTTCTTTCTTAATAACTATATTGATTTTGAAAAAAATGCCCGTGGACCATTAATTACATGAATTCATTCAATTTAACATTCAATTCAATCCTTGATTTTGAATTGCATTTCTTGTTGATATTCATTGTTGAATTCAAAATTAAAGAGTTGCTCCCATCATTTTTGGTTAGCAAGCCTCTTCTTTTGATTCCAAACACACTTTTTGATACATTGATCATGAAATATAACACATGTGGCTACACAACCTAGTATATTAATTGATTCAAACAAGTATAAACACCAATAAAAATCCAACTCTATTTAAATTCACAGGCAAAAGGTGCCATTCATCAGGGTTTGCATTTCGTACAAACGTTAACTAATTTAATTCCTAAATAATGACAATTTCTAATCTCCTAATGTTAATTAGGCTCCTCTTGTTGTTACCAAGACTATTTTTCATGCAATAATCTTGAAATTAACGTTTGTTTCTTTCTTAATAACTATATTCATTTTGAAAAAAATGCCAATGGACCATCAATTACATGAATTCATTCAATTTAACAAACAATTCAGTCCTTGATTTTGAATTGCATTTCTTATTGATATTATTTGTTGAATTCAAAATTGATGAGTTGCTCCCATCATTTTTGGTTAACAAGCCTCTTCTTTTGATTCCAAACACACTTTTTGATACATTGATCATGAAATATAACACATGTGGCTAAACAACGTAGTATATTAATTGATTCAAACAAGTATAAACACCAATAAAAATCCAAATCTATTTAAATCGACAGGTAAAAGGTGCCATTCATCAGGGTTTGCATTTCGTACAAATGTTAACTGGTTTAATTCCTAAATAATAACAATTTCTAATCACCTAATGTTAATTAGACTCCTCTTGTTGCTACCAGGACTATTTTTCATACAATAACTTTGAAAGTAACATTTATTTCTTTCTTAATAACTATATTCATTTTGAAAAAAATGCTCGTGGACCATCAATTACATGAATCCAATCAATTTAACATTAAATTCAGTCCTTGACTTTGAATTGCATTTCTTCTTGATATTATTTGTTGAATTCAAAATTAAAGAGTTGCTCCCATCATTTTTGGTTAGCAAGCCTCTTCTTTTGATTCCAAACACACTTTTTGATACATTGATCATGAAATATAACAGATGTGGCTAAACAACCTAGTATATTAATAGATTCAAACAAGTATAAACACCAATAAAAATCCAAATCTATTTAAATCCACAGGCAAAAGGTGCCATTCATCAGGGTTTGCATTTCGTACAAACGTTAACTAGTTTAATTCCTAAATAATGACAATTTCTAATCTCCTAATGTTAATTAGGCTCCTCTTGTTGTTACCAGGACTATTTTTCATGGAATAACCTTGAAATTAACTTTTGTTTCTTTCTTAATAACTATATTCATTTTCAAAAACATGCACGTGGACCAGCAATTACATGAATTCATTCAACTTAACAAACAATTCAGTCCTTGATTTTGAATTGCATTTCTTATTGATATTATTTGTTGAATTCAAAATTAGAGAGTTGCTCCCATCAGTTTTGGTTAACAAGCCTCTTCTTTTGATTCCACACACACTTTTTGATCCATTGATCTTGAAATATAACACATGTGGTTAAACAACCTATTATATTAATTGATTCAAACAATTTTAAACACCAATAAAAATCCACATCTATTTAAATTCGTCGGCCAAAGGTGCCATTCATCATGGTTTGCATTTCGTAAAAATGTTAACTGGTTTAATTCCTAAATAATGACAATTTCTAATCTCCTAATGTTAATTAGGCTCCTCTTGTTGTTACCAGGACTATTTTTTTCATGCAATAACCTTGAAATTAACATTTGTTTCTTTCTTAATAGCTATATTCAGTTTGAAAAAAAAATGCCCATAGACTATCAATTACATGAATTCATTCAAATTTAACAAACAATTCAGTCCTTGATTTTGAATTGCATTTCTTATTGATATTATATTATTTGTTGAATTCAAAATTAGAGAGTTGCTCCCATCATTTTTGGTTAACAAGCCTCTTCTTTTGGCTCCAAACACACTTTTTGATCCATTGATTATGAAATATAACACATGTGGTTAAACAACCTAGTATATTAATTGCTTGAAACAAGTATAAACACCAATAAAAATCCAAATCTATTTAAATTCGTCGGCCAAAGGTGTCATTCATCATGGTTTGCATTTCGTAAAAATGTTAAATGGTTTATTTCCTAAATAATGAGAATTTCTAATCACCTTATGTTAATTAGGCTCCTCTTGTTGTTGCTAGGACTATTTTTCATGCAATAACCTTGAAATTAACTTTTGTTTCTCTCTTAATAACTATATTCATTTTCAAAAAAATGCACGTGGACCATCAATTACAAGAATTCATTCAACTTAACAAACAATTCAGTCCTTGATTTTCAATTGCATTTCTTATTGATATTAATTGTTGAATTCAAAATTAGAGAGTTGCTCCCATCATTTTTGGTTAACAAGCCCTCTTCTTTTGATTCCAAACACACTTTTTGATACATTGATCATGAAATATAACACATGTGGCTAAACAACCTACTATATTTAATTGATTCAAACAAGTATAAACACCAATATAAATCCAAATCTATTTAAAATCCATTAGCAAAAGGTGCCATTCATCAGGGGTTTGCATGTCCTACAAATATTAACTAGTTTTTAATTCCTAAATAATGACAATTGCTAATCTCCTAATGTTAATTAGGCTCCTCTTGTTGTACCCAGGACTATTTTTCATGCAATAACTTTGAAATTAACTTTTATTTATTTCTTAATAACGATATTCATTTTGAAAAAAATGCTCGTGGACCATCAATTACATGAATTCATTCAATTTAACAAACAATTCAGTCCTTGATTTTGAATTGCATTTCTTATTGACATTATTTGTTGAATTCAAAATTAGAGAGTTGCTCCAATCATTTTTTGGTTAACAAGCCTCTTCTTTTGGTTTCCAAACACACTTTTTGGATACATTGTTCATGAAGTATAACACATGTGGCTAAACAATCTTGTATATTAATTGATTCAACCAAATATAAGCACTAATAAAAATCCAAATCCATTTAAATCCATTGGCAAAAGGTGCCATTCATTTGGGTTTGCATTTTGTTCAAATGTTTTCTAGTTTAATTCCTAAATAATGAGAATTTCTAATCACCTAATGTTAATTAGGCTCCTCTTATTGTTACCAGGACTATATTCCATGCAATAACCTTGAAATTAACTTTTGTTTCTTTCTTAATAACTATATTCATTTTGAAAAAAATACCCGTGGAACATCAATTACGTGAATCTGTTCAATTTAACATTAAATTCAGTCCTTGATTTTGAATTGCATTTCTTCTTGATATTATTTGTTGAATTCAAAATTAAACAGTTTGCTCCCGTCATCATTTTGGTTAACAAGCCTCTTCTTTTGATTCCAAACACACTTTTTGATACATTGATCATGAAATATATAACACATGTGGCTAAACAACCTAGTATATTAATTGATTTAAACAAGTATAAACACCAATAAAAATCCAAATCTATTTAAATCCATAGGCAAAACGTGCCATTCATCAGGGGTTAGCATTTTGTACAAATGTTAACTCGTTTTAATTCCTAAATAATGACAATTTCTAATCACCTAATGTTAATTAGGCTCCTCTTGTTTGTTACCAGGACTATTTTTCATGCAATAACCTTGAAAAATTAACGTTTGTTTTCTTTCCTAATAACTATATTCATTTTTGAAAAAAATACCAATGGACCATCAATTACATGAATTCATTCAATTTAACAAAACAATTCAGTTTCTTGATTTTCAATTGCACTTCTTATTGATATTATTTGTTGAATTCAAAATTAAAGAGTTGCTCCCATCATTTTTGGTTAACAAGTCTCTTCTTTTGGCTCCAAACACACTTTTTGATCCATTGATTATGAAATATAACACATGTGGTTAAACAACCTAGTATATTAATTTGATTCAAACAAGTATAAACACCACAAAAAATCCAAATCTATTTAAATCCATCGGCCAAGGGTGCCATTATTAGGGGTTTGCATATCGTACAAATGTTAATTAGTTTAATTCCTAAAAAAAGAGAATTTCTAATCACCTCATGTGAATCAGGCTCCTCTTGTTGTTACCAGGACTATTTTTCATGCAATAACTTTGAAATTAACTTTTATTTATTTCTTAAATAACTATATTCATTTGAAAATAAAAAAAATGTCCGTGGACCATCAATTACATGAATTCATTCAATTTAACAAACAATTCAGTCCTTGATTTTGAATTGCATTTCTTATTGATATATTATTTGTTGAATTCAAAATTAGAGAGTTGCTCCGATCATTTTTTGGTTAACAAGCCTCTTCTTTTTTGGTTCCAAACACACTTTTGGATACATTGTTCATGAAGTATAACACATGTGGCTAAACAATCTAGTATATTAATTGATTCAAACAAAATATAAGTACTAATAAAAAAAATCCAAAATCCATTTAAATCCATTGGCAAAAGGTGCCATTCATCTCTGGGTTTGCATTTCGTTCAAATGTGTTTTCTAGTTTAAATTCCTAAATAAATGAGAATTTCTAATCACCTAATGTTAATTAGGCACCTCTTTATTGTTACCAGGACTATATTTCATGCAATAACCTTGAAATTAACTTTTTGTTTCTTTCTTAATAACTATATTCATTTTTGAAAAAAATGCCCGTGGAACATCAATTACGTGAATCTGTTCAATTTAACATTAAAATTCAGTCCTTGATTTTGAATTGCATTTCTTCTTTGATATTATTTGTTGAATTTCAAAATTAAAGAGTTTGCTCCCATCATTTTTGGTTAACAAGCCTCTTCTTTTGATTCCAAACACACTTTTTGATACATTGATCATGATGAAATATAACACATGTGGCTAAATAAACCTAGTATATTAATTGATTCAAAACAAGTATATAAACACCAATAAAAATCCAAATCTATTTAAATCGACAGGGCAAAAAGGTGCCATTCATTCAGGGTTTGCATTTCGTACAAATGTTAACTGGTTTAATTCCTAAATAATGACAAATTTCTAATCACCCTAATGTTAATTAGACTCCTCTTGTTGTTACCAGGACTATTTTTTCATACAATAACTTTGAAATTAACATTTTATTTCTTTCTTAATAAACTATATTCATTTTGAAAAAAATGCTCGTGGACCATCAATTACATGAATTCATTCAATTTAACATTAAATTCAGTCCTTGATTTTGAATTGCATTTTCTTCTTGATATTATTTGTTGAATTCAAAATTTAAAGAGTTGCTCCCATCATTTTTGGTTAGCAAGCCTCTTCTTTTGATTCCAAACACACTTTTTGATACATTGATCATGAAAATATAACACATGTGGCTAAACAACCTAGTATATATTAATTGATTCAAACAAGTATAAAACACCAATAAAAAATCCAAATCTATTTAAATCCACAGGCAAAAGGTGCCATTCATCAGGGTTTGCATTTCGTACAAATGTTAACTGGTTTTAATTCCTAAATAATGACAATTTCTAATCACCTAATGTTAATTAGGCTCCTCTTGTTGTTACCAGGACTATTTTTCATGCAATAACCTTGAAATTAACATTTGTTTGTTCTTTCTTAATAACTATATTCATTTTTGAAAAAAAAATGCCGTTACGTGGACCATCAATTACATGAATTCATTCAATTTAACAAACAATTCAGTCCTTGATTTTGAATTGCATTTCTTATTGATATTATTTGTTGAATTCAAAATTAGAGAGTTGCTCCCATCAATTTTTTGGTTAACAAGCCTCTTCTTTTGATTCCACACACACTTTTTGATACATTGATCTTGAAATATAACACATGTGGTTAAACAACCTATTATATTAATTGATTCAAACAAGTTTTAAACACCAATAAAAATCCAAATCTATTTAAATTCATCGACCAAAGGTGTCATTCATCTGGGTTTGCATTTTGTAAAATGTTAACTGGTTTAATTCCTAAATAATGAGAATTTTTCTAATCTCCTAATGTTAATTAGGCTCCTCTATTGTTGTTACCAGGACTATTTTTCATGCAATAACCTTGAAATTAACATTTGTTTTCTTTCTTAATAACTATATTCATTTTTGAAAAAAAATGCCTATGGACCATCAATTACATGAATTCATTCAATTTAACAAAAAAATTCAGTCCTTGATTTTTGAATTGCATTTCTTATTGATATTATTTTGTTGAATTCAAAATTTAGAGAGTTGCTCCCATCATTTTTTGGTTAACAAGCCTCTTCTTTTGATTCCAAACACACTATTTTTGATCCATTGATCATGAAATATAACACATGTGGCTAAAAAAACCTAGTATATTAATTGATTCAAACAAGTATATAAACACCAATAAAAATCCAAAATCTATTTAAAATCCATTCGGCCAAAGGTGCCATTCATCATGGTTTGCATTTCGTACAAATGTTAACTGGTTTAATTCCTAAATAAATGAGAATTTCTAATCACCTCATGTTAATTAGGCTCCTCTTGTTGTTACCAGGGACTATTTTTCATGCAATAACCTTGAAATTAACTTTTTGTTTTTGCATTTCTTAATTGAATATAATTGTGTTGAATTCAAAATAAAGAGAGTTGCTCCCATCATGTTTTTGTTTAACAAGCCTCTTCTTTTGATTCCAAAAAACACACTTTTTGATACATTGATCATGAAAATATAACACATGTGGCTAAACAACCTAGTATATTAATTGATTTCAAACAAGTATAAACACCAACAAAAAAATCCAAAATCTATTTAAATCCATTCGCCAAAGGGTGCCATTATCTGGGTTTTGACATTTCGTTACAAATGTTAAACTAGTTTAATTCCTAAATAATGAGAATTTCAATAATCACCTCATGTTAATCAGGCTCCTCTTGTTGTTACCAAGGACTATTTTTCATGCAATAACTGGTTGAAATATTAACTTTTGTTTGTTTCTTAATAATAGATATTGGTATTATGCCTGAAAAAAATGCAAGTGGACCATCAATTCCATGAATTAATACCTCATTTAACATTTCAATTAGTCCTACAACCCCTATTCTGCATTTCTTATTGATATATCCCATTATCCGTCAAAATTAGAGAGTCTCCAATCATCTAGTAAATTTTGGTTAACAATCTCTCCTCAAACAATGTATAAGTAGAACCCCTCTACCGCGTGCGTCTATGCAAAAGGACTCATTTTTCATACCAAATACCAAACCTTGAAAATTAACAATCTGCTTACTTTCCTAATAACAAGCCTATTCACTTTTGAAAAAAAAATTGTCCTTTGGCCTCGTGGCTTGCAACCAATTCATTACATGAATTCATTCAATTTAACAAAAAATTCAGTCCTTGATTTTGAATTTGCATTTCTTAATGATATATATTTGTTGAATTCAAAATTGCGAGAGTTGCTCCATCATATTCAGTCCTTGATTTTGAATTGCATTT